>APFE030131951.1:0-20731 GCA_000404065.3 Pinus taeda | reverse complement strand
TTAACACTCTGAAACCACTTTGTAAGAGCATATTTGATCACTGGAGGAAGGCTGGAAAGATTGACACTAACATTGGCTCCAATGGGGATGGTAGCTCCTTGGAGGTGCCAAGAACTTTAGACCTCTGGGTGAGCAGACTAGTGCTTTCAGCCATTGGGCAATGGAGTCAAAAACTCAAGCTGAAATGCATGACTGAAAACCAACTCAAACTAACTTAACAACAAGACTGAAAATGGACTAACAAAGGACTCATGACTCAATTAAAAATTGACTCAATACTTAAACACAATCGACCAACTGAAAATGATGCTCAAAGTGGAGCTTATTCATCACAACCTACTCTAACAGTTTCATTCATCACCTGATCAAGTGAAATGAAACAACCAATGGAACCAAGTAAGCATCTCATCTGCTGTTTGAAATCTCCGCAAGTTCTCGCTTATGAATAACAAGAGAGAACTACTGAAAGGCAACTCCCATGACAACATAGAAACAGATCCATTGAATGATATGAATTCTCTATCCGCCTCCAAAAAAACTGCATAAGGATCATGAAATTCAAGCATACTGAAACTTAGCTCATCTAATAGATTACTTCTCGTTTCCTCATACCATGAACGCAAACTTTGATCTGAGCCTTGTGACAAGACCTCTGCTAAAAATGACAAAGAAACTGGCTGCCGGATCAAATTCATATCAGCACATGTTTCAAGCTCACATGTAGTTAATGGAGAAAGAATTTGACTGCAAACCTCATCCAAAACATCAGCTATTGGATCATGAAAAACTTGAAAAGACTGCTGCAATGTATCCACTGAAAATGTATGACATCCTTCTAGCTGTTCATCTTTTTCTTGAGAGATTTTATAAAGATTCTGCCTTATAAACTGAAATGCATAGAAACAAAAGGGTATAGAATCTTTTGGCATCATCAAATCATCTTCCACAGCTTCATCTGTAATCTACCCTTCAATTTCATTTGGTGGTTGCAAGTCTGATGCTACAGGATGCTCAAGAATTTTGTTATTTGTCTCGTCCTAAACATTAACACTGAGAGATTGCTGATTTGTTATAGGCTGTTCATTTGAAGATTTACTATGCAATCTACCCTTCAAAAACTGAAATGATTCAAAACAAAATGGTATGGAGTCACTTTGAATCATTAAATCATGTGTGTCCACTTCCAAGTCTTCAGCTGCAACTTGACAATCAATGGCTTTCGGGGGTTGCAAATCTGAATATGAGAAGTCTTGAACAAAATTTTCATTACTTTCAAGATGATTCAAATCAAGACTTGTTGACATTTGATTTTTGATTGCATGGTATTTATCTCTGCTGAACTGAAATGAATCAAAACAAAAAGGCAAAGATCCTTCACTTACTTCAAACTTTGATGCACTTTCCTCATCATTGTCATAGCTGATATGCATCGGTTGATCACTGTATTCGAGCTGCTGAAAGTGAATTTCCTCCTCGCACAAACTAGCTGCTGATTCGTCTGCAAGATTAGCTTCTTTTTGGAGAACATAATCATCATCATACTCATCAAACTGAGGCAATTCATCATCAAACATACACATCATATCAACAACTCTCCCTTCTTCACAATGATCTATAAAACAATCACTATGACAACTGGGATTAGAAACAAAATGTTTTGGGTCAGCCGCTTGTTCTTGAATGTCACTTTCATTTTTTGCAGTCATTTTCCGCACCATCTCTTCTACTGCATTTACGAAAAGATCAAGTTTTTCCTCTGAAAGTGTTAGTTGCTCTGAAATATTCTTCTTTTCTTCTTCCTTCAACCTTGCCCTCAAGATCAGCAAATGAGCCTCTACATTCACTGCCTTATTCTGCATCTTGTGAAGTGTTGCAATATCCTTTTCTCTTAGCTGAAACTCCATTTCCGGATCGAAGGCACTTGGGTAGTGCAAGAGAGCAGATCTAGGAGAAGGTCTTATATCAACTGGTATTGAATAATAAACTTGGTTAAGTTTGGCAGAAAATTGTTGTACTGTCTCCCTTGGCATTCTTTTCAGTTGATTATACTCTTCTATAATAAGGAAAGGATTCTGTTCGATCATCCACCTGTCGAGGAAAACTTTGACAAACTTCTGGAAATCTGTGATGCTCGCATCAGGCAGGGCTTTGAACCAACTCTTCACTTGGCTTGCAAAGAAAGAGCAAAAAGCCTTATACTAACATCTTTTGCATCAACTTCAAAAAGGTCTAGGAAATTCTCAACATTCTGCACATGTTGCTCAGCGTTGACATTCTTACTTTCACCATCAAACCTCGGCAAGTATAGATCATAGTTTTTGGGGAAAGCATGGAGAATAGAAGGTAAAACAAGAGGTTTATACCGATCTGGAATTTTACAAGGTGTAGGGGTATGTACAACAGGTATAGAATCAGTCTTGGTCTCTTGAGGTTCATCATTCTGAAGATGGTCATCACAAAATTTAGAAGAAAGGTATTGATCAAACTCAAAGATATGCAAATCTTTGGTATTCACAATCTTCAAAGGGAAAGAATCAACTGCAGGCTGAGGATCTCTTCTCAAATACAATATACTTTGCAAATCCTTCTTGATATTCTTGGGAAAAGAGAAGAAATAATTTATGACAAAGAACAAAATGCCTTGGATGAAATTCCAACTTGAGTGATCTGTCCATGTTGTCCTTTCATGTTTTTGTTGGTCGGGATCATCCTCCAGTGGGGTCTTTGGATCTGATCTCGAAAATGATTTAGAGTCGCCAGGTGAATGATTTCAGCCTTGCCAGTGTCTGATCGTTGTCCACCATCAACAATCAGATCTGAGTTCGATACATGTACTGGGGCAATTTATAAGTTAGGTGTTACGATTACAAGCTAGACCGGAGATCGACTGAAGCAGCGTTTATCTACTATGCACTCGCAGAGCAATGTGCAGTTCGATGGCTACCTAGCGTGACTTCAGACTTCGTCTATAGCTATAAATTAAATAACACTAACAACCAGACCAGTTCTTCCCCAGTATGGTCGCCACTCTGTTAGCGCTTGAATCTACCTTAGGCTTAAATAAGGTAAAACTCAAGGCCACATCAAACCACGCTCAGCCTCGTAGCTAGCCCTACGAGGACAGGAGAGGGCTCTCTCCGGGTCAATCTTGGCAAAGATAATCGATGAGACTCGAGATGACTAAAACAAAAGCTAATTTTAGGCTAGGTATGAAGTACAAGGAGTTTGAAATTGATTTTTTGAAGATTTGTTGAATTCAAAGGAAAGGCAATTTTGGGTGCGGGGATGAGGCAAAGTTTTTGCAGAGGTTTGCTTGGGGCAAGATAGGCGATTGTTTTGATGCCTTTAAAGAGATTGAATGGATAGATCTGACTGGTGAGGGGTTAAGGAGAGCAAGAAACTTTCAAGGATTCTCCATAAACAGACGAAAACATGGAAAATTAAACAAACTTAAAGGCAAAGCATAGCAAATTATGGATTCTACCTTAACACTTCATTTGTTCAATTGCAGAAGGTAAGAGAAGGAAAGTGATGCACATAAACAACTTACAAATACTGAAAGAAGCACACCATCAACACATAAGCCACATGAATCCCAAATAGTGCTGCAAAACCATGTTCTTTCCTTTGCTAAAAATGCAGATAAAATATGTACAATAGTGTATCAAGCTATTCCCAAGAGTCCAACCTCTCCAACCTCTGAAAACGATTGAGAAATTACATAATATAGACCATCCTAACCCCTTTCCTTGCCTCTAGGGGTCAAGCTCATCATTCTAGAAGCTGTTTGAACTAATTCTAAACAAGGAACTGAAATCTAGGTAGTCAAACAACTTACCCCTATATGCTAGGAAACTGATTCATTCATTTAATTTTCACCTTTTAGTGAATGAATCCTCTAGAACAAGTAAAATGTGCCAAAATTACATCACACACATCAAATTACATCAAGCTGGGTCAAACACCACATCAAGAGGTGAAACTAGTCATAACTGGCCGAAATTCTAAGCTAGAAGGTGAAAATTTGACCAAAAAACCCTGTGCGCCGCGCGCCTGAGCCCTATGCGTCACGCGCCTTTCCAACTATTTTTGGGGCACTTCTCGGCATCCAAATTGAGCTCAGGTTGGCTTTTTGGAAAGCCCTGGATGTTTAATTCCCAACCCAAGTGGAATTTTCCAATTTGGTGTCCATTTACCCCTCCAAAAGTGCATTCTCGCAGAAGTACTTCCTGTTGGTGCAAAAGGTGGAAGAAAGGTGATTGTCATGGTGTTTTTGAGCCTTTTGGTCACCCAGAACTTAATGAAATGCTTTGGCAATAGTTGAGCATGTATAATTCATCATGACAAATCCAAAACTACAAGCCATTTGTGATTTGGACCTCCCAATCTTATGGGTCGCGCGCGGCACGCTACACGTTGAGCCAAAAAACCTGTTTTGCAAGCCAAAAATTTCAAAATGACAAAATTTTCTCCAAATTCTTTGAAATTTGGGCTGAAGGTGCTTCATCAAGGGTAATGATGAGCCAAGGATGCCTCAGCCAATATCTAGAGTCCATCCACTTTTCGCCTCCTTGAAGCTCTCTTTACCTTTGCTTTCAAACTCCCGATTCTCGCTTTGTACACCAAGTTCTGGGACAAGTAATGATATGCCTGCCACCTCTATGAAGCCTCATGAGTGCATGTCCTTCCAAGGGTGAGTCACTTTGGGTTTCCACTTTATAATTGGATGAATGACTAGATGACATAATTGTTGTTACACCACTGCCTTGGCGAAATAGATGTAGGTGAAAGAATTGTGTTGGACTGCTCTTTTGTAGTGTGATTGAATTCAAATTTCTGCCACCAAGGGAAAAACAAATGCAACAGGGACTGTTAGGGGTTATTAGGAAGGGGAAACAATATGGAGGAATGGGAATTATTGGGAGAAATTTAATAGGGAAATATGGAAGAGGGTTTGAGGGATTTGATGTATGGGAATAGGGTTTAGGGTTTGGGATTAGTTGTATGGGTTTTGCGGTGTGAGGTTAGAGGATTTGGGATAGAGTATGTAGGAGAAGGGAATAATGGATTTAGGTTGAAGATAAGTGAACAATGAGAGGGAGACAAAATATTGGTGGCAAAACAGTGAGTGTTAAACCCTGGCAACAATTGTGTTGAGGGTCTTTAGAAGTAGGTTTTGAGACATTTCGTTGCAACCACTATCACCCATAAACCACCATCTCTTATCATAAAATTTGCTGCAATAGCAAGATAGCAAGCCTACCTGGCAAATCTAGGCAAAGTATTAGCAATTTGGTGAAGTTTCCAACAATTTTTAGGCTTGAGGCTATATGCACCGCGCGCCTACCCAATGCGCCGAGCGCACCTTATGCGCCGTGCCAGTGTATTTTTACACTGTGTTTTTGTGCCTGATGCGCAGCGCGCCCCTGATGCATCGCGCGCCTGCCCAACGCGCCACGTGCCACATAGTACATTTTGCAGGAGGCTTTTGGAGGCCTTCCCGATGTCCAAAGTGGGCGCATGATAGCCCGTTGGAAAGGTATTTGAGTCTGCTTTCCAACCCAACTGGAATTTGTCAATTTGGAGTTCATTTTCCTTGTCAAAAGTCAAATCTCCCAAGACTGGTCAAAATGTGCCAAATGAGGCTGCCTCAAGGCAAAGTGCTGTTGCAGTCAATTTTTGAATGCCTTACTCAACTCCAAATTGAGCTCATGATAGTCCATTGGAAAGATATTTTTGTCTAGTTATCCTTTGACTCATCAAGAAATTTATTTGGCCAACCAAGCTAGGAGAAAACTTGATTTTCCCAAGGTCACTTCAGAGGAATGGGAATTATTGGGAGAAATTTAATAGGGAAATATGGAAGAGGGTTTGAGGGATTTGATGTATGGGAATAGGGTTTAGGGTTTGGGATTAGTTGTATGGGTTTTGTGATGTGAGGTTAGAGGATTTGGGATAGAGTATGTAGGAGAAGGGAATAATGGATTTAGGTTGAAGATAAGTGAACAATGAGAGGGAGACAAAATATTGGTGGCAAAACAGTGAGTTTTAAACCTTGGCAGCAATTGTGTTGAGGGTCTTTAGAAGTAGGTTTTGAGACATTTCGTTGCAACCACTATCACCCATAAACCACCATCTCTTATCATAAAATTTGCTGCAATAGCAAGATAGCAAGCCTACCTGGCAAATCTAGGCAAAGTATTAGCAATTTGGTGAAGTTTCCAACAATTTTTAGGCTTGAGGCTATATGCGCCGCGTGCCTACCCAATGCGCCGAGCACACCTGATGCACTGCGCCAGTGTATTTTTACACTGTGTTTTTGTGCCTGATGCGCAGCGCGCCCCTGATGCGTCGCGCGCCTGCCCAACGCGCCACGTGCCACATAGTACATTTTGCAGGAGGCTTTTGGAGGCCTTCCCGATGTCCAAAGTGGGCGCAGGATAGCCCGTTGGAAAGGTATTTGAGTCTGATTTCCAACCCAACTGGAATTTGTCAATTTGGAGTTCATTTGCCTTGTCAAAAGTCAAATCTCCCAAGACTGGTCAAAATGTGCCAAATGAGGCTGCCTCAAGGTAAAGTGCTGTTGCAGTCAATGTTTGAATGCCTTACTCAACTCCAAATTGAGCTCATGATAGTCCATTGGAAATATATTTTTGTCTAGTTATCCTTTGACTCATCAAGAAATTTATTTGGCCAACCAAGCTAGGAGAAAACTTGATTTTCCCAAGGTCACTTCAGAGGTGCATCAATTCTCCCGAGGCGATTGTATTTTTGACATTTCTCTTAAAAACATGACACCTGTGTGAAATGGAAAGAGGTTTTTTCTCCTTGCTGTTGTGAAAAAAATATCTCTCAGTTTTTTAAAATTACTTTATTGCTCTGAAACATCTTTTGAGTGACTTATCCTATGTGTTGAAACAAGGGGATTTGTGAAATGAAGCGAATGCAGGGGTTAAGGGGCTTCTAAATTCTTGGGGAAATTTTTGGGAGTAGGGAGGGATGTTAGGAAGTAGGGGAAAGTGGAATCTCAGAGATCGAGTGAGGGGAAGAGGTCCAAAATGGAAAAACACAGGCCTAACCTAGAAAGTTGCAAGGTTGTAGCAAGAAACTAGGGTTTGTGCAAAAATGAGGAATTTGGGGGATCTCAGTGATGGGAAGTGTTTAATAAGGTACATGAAGGATAGGGGAAGGTGTATGAACATCTGGATACAAGTTTTGCTAATGATTTGACTGTCTAAGAGAAATTGCCTTCAAAACCCTAGGAGAGGGAAATGACCTTACCTAGGCGCAACTGAAGCATGAACAAGGTGTGAAATGACCCAATGGAACCTGACATGATGATTAAAACCCTATGAATAATGATAGACTCAGCTGAATAGCGACATAGACTGACATTTGGGAAATTTTGAAAGGAGTGAAAGCCAACCCTAGACCTAATGCCTAGTGACCAAATTTTGCTTGAAGACTCACTGAAATGACAAAATTTGACCTTGACACTCTGAGACCACTTTGTAAGAGCATATTTGATCACTGGAGGAAGGCTTGAAAGACTGACACTAACACTTATCTCAAGCTTGCCATAACACATAAGAATGGAGTGACCTTGCTGGCGGATGTGGACCAAGGACAACAAGTTTCTCTTGAGCTATGGGAGATATAGAACATGATCCAGAAGAAAGTCTAGAAGACCAGGCAGTTTAAGCCTGATTGTGCCAAGCCCTGATGGCTTGATTTTTTATTGATCTGCAAAGTATACTGGTCCATCAACATTGTCAGTGAAATCTTCAAAAAAATCTTTTCTATGAGTCATGTGGCAGGTTGCTCTTGAATCAAGCAACCAATCATTTTTCCATGAAGGCAGTGAAGCATTAAACAAATCTTCATTTGCTCCAATGTTACATTGTGCCTCAACATAGTGAGTGGATTCAGGTGCTTTACCTTTGTCTGTATCATCAGTTTTACCTCTCTGTTGGTTTCTTTTCTGCTCAATTTTTCCCATGGTAGATTGCATGTAGAGGCATCATGTGATCCATTTCTTTTGCAGCGAATGCAGTGC
Source organism: Pinus taeda (assembly GCA_000404065.3). Taxonomy (NCBI): domain Eukaryota; kingdom Viridiplantae; phylum Streptophyta; class Pinopsida; order Pinales; family Pinaceae; genus Pinus; species Pinus taeda. The sequence goes on along the minus strand of APFE030131951.1, from coordinate 12,675 downwards.
AAATCTGCCTTTTCTCCTTGAGAATGTCTACCCCCCCGCCTCTAAAATATCTTCCTCTTCCTCTTCGACCACCTCTTCCTCTTGTAGAATCTTGAGCAGGATGCTTTTCTTTATGAGCAAGGCATGCAGCCTCTTTAGAAGATTCAGGGGTTGTCTTCTTTCCAAAAGCTTTCTCTCTTTCAGCAAACTTTTTCACAAGAGAGTCAAAGGTTATATCTTTGAGATTTCCATTTGCTTGCAATGACTCAAGATAATTGGAGTAAGTAGGGTAAAGTGCCTTGAGAAAAGCAATAAGAGGGATATCCAACTCAACCTTAGTGGATTTGATATCATGCATTATAGACTTTACTTCAGATGCAAGAGCAAGAGGATCATTATTTTGCAGTTCAAGAGTGAAGAGTTTAATCATGAGTTGGACGACTTCAATTGCAGAATGTGAGTGATAGAGTTCTTTCAGCTTTTTAAAATTTTCAAGGGCAGTTGAATATGATGAAATATGGTGACTCACCTCTTCATTTATAGATACTGCGATTAATGCATAAGCTTTGCTGTTATTGTTTTCCCAAATGACGAGCTCTTTGTTTGAGGTAGGCTATACTGGGTCATTGTCTCCTTCTCCGACACACACTCCTTTCCACAACTCATTGAAGATGAGGGTGTGTTTTATCATCCGGGACCGTTCAAGATAGTTCTCCTTGCCAGTGAGAACTATTCATACTATAGAGATGATTGAATGCATTCTGTAAAAAAATACTTCTGCTGATAGAAAAATGATTCTGATATCAAAATGTATTCTGGCCTCAAATTTAAACACAGTCCAACGCAAGAGCGTTAACTATGTTAGTCACTTTGAAAGCAGCTTTATAAAAAAAAACAACACTATGGTAGCCCAACAACGTGGTATATATTTCCAGCAACCACAACAAACACTATATACAAAGTGTATTAAAGTCATCCAAACGCAATTGATATACTATTGATCATTGGAAGGCATGAATAGAGTTCTGCTGCGCTAACGATCTTCACCAAATAGAATGCCTTAAGAGTATCAAACACTATTCATAAAATGTGAATAGAATTCTGCTTCAGGTAGCGTTCACCGTGTCTCAAAATTAGTGTTCACGGAGCCAAAACCCGTAGGTCATATCAACAGCAATGTTAAACAATGTTCAAAACTCCAAAACGTTCAACACACAACCACAATTTTCAATTTAATCGTGGAGTATTCGAACAATTTTAATATTACTGTATTATTTAGACCTCGAGCAAGGAAAAAGGAGAAGAATCAATTCGAAATGTGATACCAAACTTTGGAATAGAACGGGTCTTGATTTGCGAGAGAGCGCTTCCACTACCCCATAGCTAGCACCACTCTTTTGCTTTGCCAGAGAAGTTTCCACAACTCTGCAGTTCGATCCTGCGTGGAGGCACCAGCTCACCAGAATTCAGTAGTTCGAACCAGCTCAGAAAGGGTTCTTATGCACTAGAGTTCTTTTTTATAGACAAAATGCGCAACCAGTAATCACGGAAGGTCCACTAAGGATGAAGATATGTAGTGCTTAACATATGGATCACCAAGCCGAGGAAGGGCCCACGGCTTATAAAAATGGCAGTCACAAGTTATACGAAGGTATTTGATATAACATCACAGTGCATGCATTCCGTAGACAGAGACAACATGAGCGCATCAACAATAGTTTGTGGACATACTTCCGCGTGAAAGTGAGGTGGGAGTCCTTAGTTCTACTCGAAGGAACCTACAGCGAGCGGGAGATACTGGGGATCCACACAGTCATAGTATGCAATGATACCATGTCAGGCGCAGTTACCATGTCAGAGACGTTTATGAATCAGTCAGTGAACTGAACAATCAGATAGGACAGAGTAATAAGGTGAATGCAATTCATGCAATGGAGGCGCAGATGCAATAATGCTCCTTTTCTTTTTCTGTTTATGAATCAGTTAGGCAGAGGGGTAACTAATTTTATGAAGAACCTACTCAGCTATATGAAGAGCAGATAGGGAGTTACAAGGGACACAAAGGCTAAAAAGAGCTGGCTCTGATACCATGTCAGGCCAGGCAGTAACTCCACAAAACAAACAACTAATTCGTATATTATTCCATAGGTAGGTCATTGTTATATACAATAGGGAGTGATTGTTCAATTCATCTCCTGATGACTGTTCACATTCCTAATTTAATTATTTACATAAAATTCCCCCAATCATTAATATTAGGTGTCAATAGAGGTCCATATCACATATTGGAGATTAGAGGTCCTTTCTACAACTCATTGAAAATGAGAGCGTGTTTTATCTTCCATGACCATTCAGGATAGTTCTCTTTCCCAGAGAGAACTAATACAACAATAGATATCAACGAATGCATATAAAAATGTATAATGCAAAAACAAATGTACTTATGGTGGCAAAAAAATGCAGTTCTGGTGGCAAAAAATTCACTTATGGTGTAAAAATTGCAATCTAATATTTATTGAACGTAGGTATTATTTGAGGGTGGTATATATGGGGGAGGGTGTATCTAGGGAAGGGTGTCTATGGGGGAGGTATTATATCTGGGTGATATAACAATAAAAACGCGTAGTGGGGAGCAAATTTAAAAATCAAGAGCGGATTTATGACCTAAAAAATGGGAGCGGATGGCGTGATGATTAGGGTGTGAGGACCGGTGGTAGGAGGCAATATCGAATTGTGGTATTAACTTGTGCAACCTCAGAGTATTAACACACAGTCGGGTATTATATTTCGGGATAATGTATCACTATGAGTATACGCTATATAAGAAATCTATTCTGAGCCCAAAGTTTATATACAATACAAAGTTTAATATGGAGTGGAGTTTTGGTAGGGGCCGGAAGGTGGAAGGGTTGAGGGGCCAAAGTGGACTGGGACTGTGGAATTGTATTTTAAAAAATCGCATATATCACACGGAGCCATATATCAGAGTGGTATGGGACTGTGGAATTGTATTTAACAAAACCACATATATCACAACTAAACAAAACCTCATATACTGAAGTTGAATTTGAAGATAGAGATGTGGGTTGGAAATTGGTCACTCTAGTGGAGAATGAAGATAATTCAATACACAGTCGATTTAAAAATTCACGAAATTCACCACACACCATGTCATTGAATGCACACATTTTTCAGTAACTTCAACACAAATTTCATACCATTCAACGCAACCATCATCCAACAATGCACTAGTTTGATGGAGATATACAGGGAGGAGAACCCGAAATTCCATGGGTGCATTGCATTAAACAAAACTAACACAAATACAAAAGGACAGAGAATATGGTAGACTATAGAAATGGAAGAAGGGAGTTACAAGGGCAGAAAAGCTAAAATGGAGCTGGCTTTGATACCATGTTAGGCGAGGAGGTAACTCCATAATGCAAATTGTGTTTTTGCATTAAGATTTCTCATGGATATATATATGGAGGGAGAGAGTCTTTGGCTTCACCTCCCATCGTCTCTTGATATTCTTAATCTCCTTATTTTTTATTTACATTATTTACATAAATTTCCTAATCCCAAGGATTAGGTGTCAATATATTCCTCAGGCTCCTTCCTCTTCTTTTCTACTTCAATGTCCTCTTAAGTAATAATAGGATCTGCCTTAAACTTTCGGCTCTCTTCTACTTCAAGATCATGCACACCCTTCCTCTTAGACTTGATAATGTTGAATGGAGTGGGCACTTCCCGTTGATTCCATTCTTGTACAACATATTTCTCATGATCTACATGGAAGGGACTGCCTCATCACCTGACGCATGTGCTTGGGAATTGTCGTACTAAGTATTTATCTTTTCTTCTTCTTTTTGGCGAATAGATTTATATGGACAAAAAAAATGTAACTTGGCACAATATCATTTACACACACCCCTGGGATCATATGTGTGAAAACTTATCCCACCAAGCTTAAGAAAAATAAGCTTTTTAACCTTTGTTTCAGCAACCTTCAAGCTCTTGGGCTCATAGGATCCCACTTGCAAAGGAAAGGAAGAATAAGGTTCCTTCTTCTTCTTGTGAAACAACTAAGATAAACCTATGCTAATTTGGTATCTGACCTCCTGCATGACCATTTTATTTGTCATGTACCTTGAATGAGATGTGGGGACATTTGAGAACCGAACACTCAAATGTATGTGCCTTGAGGTGAGGCAAACCAATTTGCTACCTCTGCAACTATTGTTCTAGCTTCATGAGACATACAAGGGGCTTCTACTTCAAAGATCATTTAATATAATACCATGAAGAAGTGCTCAACAAACTTTTCATAAACTCCTTTGGCATTGTATTTTGACAATAACTTGCAATGAACATTGATAAGGAGTTCTATTGGAGTCCACTTCCATCCTAGACTTGGGAACTCATGGCGGGCACAAATACCATATAGTAAGTAGGTAGACATGTAGAATTGCAATCGCTTTCCCTGTGGTGGTTGTTTCTCCTTAGTCACATTAATCTTCAGCTATTGGGTGAACAAATTTGACCAATTGAATACTTTTCCTTCTGTGACGAGTGGATGAAGCATGAAGATCCAACCTTCATCACAAAACTCAGTACTCTTTTGTCCATATATATTGTAGTACGTAGCTATTAGGTATTGATAAACCTTCTTGAAATACCTAGTCCCGTGGATACCATCTAAATTTACTTAGCTGGTTCCTCCCACCATGAATTAATCACTTCCTTTGTGTCCAAATAAATCCAAGTTGCATAAAACTAGGAATTCAAATGTTGCTTAGGCTTGGGAAACTTGTAGCACAAGTGTAAGTCATGCGTCTAGTAAGAGGTAAGCTGTTGCCCACTAACACTGCTGAGCACCATGTTCTTAGTGTCTAGACCTTGCAATATCCATTTTATGGCATCGACACAAGGTAACACATGATACCTATAGGAAAATTTGTCGAATCCTGATTTCTTGACATTCTCATAAACTTCCCTATCTTCTAGATCCTATGGGAACTCCTTTGTATTGGAGACATCTTTGATTGTAAGCCATGTACCAATGGAAGATTTATCAATAAATCATTGAGTGTCTGACAAGATGGACACTCCTGTCAAAGTACCATCCATGACCTCCTCAATATTTCTTTTTATGACCTCCTTTGATGGCCCCTTCTTTGTATTAGGGGGCATGTCGTTGGTGGATGATGAAAGATTGATGTGTTCTACATTTGTAGTACCTAATGAAATAGATGAAATAATGGCAATAGCAAGTTATTTCCAAAAAATATCAACTAATATATCAATCAATAACAAGCATAACACAACCACTAAGAGGGGGATTATGTAGTGCTAGAACACAAGGGAGGCAAAGTGACTCACTAGTCATTAGAAATGCGCACATCATAGTGAGAGAGGGAGGATTGCGTAGTTTGAGTGAGAAAGAGAGAGGGACTATGAGTTATAATTGCGCAATGCACAATTGCTGATGGAGAGAGGCTTCCTTACTACATAATGCATAGTGACAATGGACAAGGGGGGGGGGGGGGGGGGGGGGGGGTCTCACTGCTAGATGGGAATGTGCAGTGCATAGGTGGAGCCTAGGATTGCACAGTTCATAGTCACAACAGGAAAGTGGGTTCATATGTTGACTGGAATAGCGCAATGAACAATTGGAGAGGGAAGGAGGCTATGATAATTTCACAATTTTCTCCAAAGGATGTAGATTAGCTTGAGATTCATCCAAACAAGTGCACAGGTGGAGCCCAAGATTGTGTAGTTCGCAGTCACAACAGGAAAGAGGGTTCATATGTTGACTGGAATTGTGCAATGAACAATTGGAGAGGGAATGAGGCTATGATAATTGCACAATTTTCTCCAAAGGATGTAGATTAGCTCGAGATTCATCCAAACAAGCATTCACATAAAGTAGGAAATATAATGAAGGTAAGAAGATAAAAATGGATTAATATACCTAGCAATAATGATCATTGACATACGACAAGACATGGAATGCAAAGAGACACTTGAAAAGAAGCATAAAAGATTGAAATGGCACATGCAAAAGCTAATAATAACTAAAATGACACTTGTTATGTAAAAATCATGCTAAAATGATACTTGCGAAAGCAAAAGCGACAAAAGCAAAATCAAAAGAAGCAAAAAGCGACAGTGAAGAAACTTACCCAGCAAATTGACGAAAATGAAACCAAAAGCTCCTTGTGCTCATGAGAATAGGTAGAGCTCCAAAGATAGGTATGAGAATGATCTCTAGGATGGTTTTTTATATAGATGAGAACTCACGAAATTAGGGTTAAGGTTTAGAGCATGCATTCCTAAAATCAAGGTGCTAAAATTAGTAAATTGACATGTGTTGGAGAATGTAACTAGTCTCAGTCTTCATAATTTGTACTATTTTATGTAAACAAGAAAAGAAAAGAAAAGAAAAATTATTATATTATTATTTTTCTATAAAAACTTGTTCTTCACTCTTCTAGATTTTGAGTCAAAGAGTCAAAGTCCTATTTTGGACCTATTGTAAAAGAAAAAGAAGAAAATTTTCATTGTAATTTTGGACAGAAAACCCTCTAGGTGTCATGTCTCTTGAGAAATATAAGACATAGCAATTACGAGATTTCTCTTCTAATGATAATTGATTGTGAAATTTTTTTACTTCTTTATATTAGAATATTCTCTTTACTTATATTATTATTGTGTTCTTCTTCAGCAAACACCTACCAATGCATAAACAATAAAGAGACAAGAGACACAGAATGTAGGCGATCAACTAGGGCCAAAACCTCTCTAGCTTGAGAGGAAAACCCAAATGATTTCTTCTTCTTATAGAGACTGCAATTGAAGAATACCAAGACCAAGACCCTTAACACAACCTCTCTAAGACCAAGTCGCAAACCTTTTTTATTGCGTCTTCTTCTTGACCAAGTCAACACTAGTCAAATTGATTTCTAGCACTTCTAATTTTGGCTATTCTAAATTTCGGCCTTCTTCCATAGACCTGCAACTCTTGGCCTATCTATTCTCCTGAAATTCACACGTGTGAGCTGATTTGTAGTGGTTTGGAGATGCCTTCCTTCTTCGCTTGACTAGGAGTCTTATCCTTCTGACCTCAACTAGTAAGTATGCTGATATAGAGACCTTCTTGTTGGATTCTTCACTAGCTCAGGAAACCCTACTGCAAAAACCTAATACCTATCACACGTGTGAGGAAACGTGACCAAGAATAATGCCAAAATAGTTTGGATTCTCCTCCTCCTTCCTACGCTATATGAGAGGCTTCTATATCTCCATTTCTCACACTTCTTGATGTATTTCTGATGCATGATCAAATTCTGTCTCTAGGATGACGGTCGAGTTGTCTATTAATAGTGGTTTTCCCATGTAAAATAGCCAACTTGACTTGGAGACTAGGCTGACATGCCTTTTGGAAATCATCTTATTCTCTTTTTGTAAGCCGACGTCAAGGGATGTTTGTGACAAGGTCTTGGAGGGCTTATGACACAAATAAATTCTCTTTTGCAATGTGTAACATATCCAAATGGGTCTTTCATATTTGACATTGACTCTATAGACTTTTATGACATGAGATTAATCCTAAAGGCTCACAATGGGAGCCTTAAATAAAAATAAAATTCCTTGCTCATGAAACCCATGAGATAAACATTGAAAAAATAATTTTATTTTTCTTCTTTACATCAATTACATAAAATCATAATTACATATGTCATTTTGAAGACCGAACCTAGTTATACTTTTCAACGCTCCCTCTTAACTAGGGAGGTATTCATAATCCATACAAGGTAATTGGACATTCTTAATCTGAAGAATGCTCATAAGAAGAATTAGATTGGTAACCCATTTGTATGACATCATATCAACCAACATTGTGACATAGAAAGGCCTTGACTAACAACTCTATCTCTCCACAAGATCAGAGCTCAATGCTAGTGAGACCAATGATGTATAGAAACCCTCATCATTGTTATCTCGAAACATACCCCACCCGGGTTGTCTTAGAGTATGTTCCACCATGACTATTCTTATCTTGGATACCCAGTCCTCAAAGAATACCACTCCTCTACAAATAATCTTATCTTGGATGCCCTAATTCATCCTCAAAGAGGATCAGATGCTAGATGTTTACCTAATCCTCCATTCTAGCTTCCCAATTGAATACAAGAATGAAGTATCTATCTCCCCCTCTCAACTTAGGGAGGACATACCTATTCCAATGAAGGAATTTACTCATTCCTATGGAAGGAGCGTACCTAATCTCTCTCTTGGATTAGGAATTTTCTTCCAAGTTTCTACCAATTTATAAACTTGTTTCCAGGCCCCCTCTTAATTAGGGACCTACAACTGCTCTTTAGGTGGAGATGATGGGACAATCATCTACTTGAATAACTACTCCTCACAATGTCATGAACTTATTTTATTTATTCATGAGTCTTCATGTTTTGGGACTTCTTTCTAGGGTACATACCATCCATCACTTTCATCCATGAGTCAGTCATGTCATTATTCCTTTAATTGGAAAGTGATCCATTAGTTCATATCTCGCCTTCCTTCATGACATGCTACCTTCTTCATGCCATGTTTCCTTAAGGATCTTTTATCCTACTACACGGACATTAGTGGTGGAAGATATCCATAGCTCTTACCTTGATAGCCCCGCATAAGCCCATCCAAATATCATTCAAAAATAAGGAATGAACATTAAATCAAAGTTACCTTTGTGATGGTCTTTTATCATGACATATTCTAGTTTTCATCGTCATCCTGCATACACATTGACACATATCCAGGAGATATATACTGTGAAGGGTCTCTTTCTTTTATAGAATTCATCAAAATATTCATATCTTTCATGGAGATATCCTATTCAAATATCTCAGTCCTCAGATGTTGATTGCCTTTTCCATAGTTGCATATTTCATGATCTCTTCCTTTCTTTCTTCACACATTTCCTTTTAGGAACTTCTAGTCATAGTTCCTCCAATTTTGTCAACCACCTCATATTTCATATGAGGACATATTATGTTGATTTCATCTAGAAAAAGTGTGACCCATGATTTCCTGCATCCTTTCAAGGGATGAGATCCTTTATTTTGATCATGCTCTCGAGATAGAGCATGTTACCTGCAACCATATGACGTGACTCTACAATATCAAATATAAGCATACATACCTCAATTTTCTTTTAAGTCTTCTAGACTTGCTTCAAGAGCTTCCTTGATTGAAAGAAATTCAATCCCTTGATCTACTTCTCCTCTTTTGTCATCATCCCATGAATTCCCTTAAGATGGGATTCTTGATGAAACCATTGATTTCTTTAGATTGGTGATCCTTTTGATGAATATTCCAATAGAGGATATTGAGTATCCTCATCTAGGAAATGTTCCCTTTTGACTGATGTATGATGAGCTTTGTGCTATATGACCTTTTTCTTCATTTTCCCATAAACACCAGTTATGCTTTTAATGAGGTTACCAAAAGCTATATCCTTCCAAAGGTGGCTTCCCTGAGACTTCTATTTCAACCATCTTTCATGCTTCTCTAAGATGATGTCACAAGCTATTGCTTTTAATTCTTCTATGACACCATGATGCATCCTATCATTTTCCTTTTCCTTAGTGAATCATGATAGCCATATCTTACAACATAAAAAATTGAAAACAAGAACTTGAAAAGAACTAGGTGAGGAATACTATTTCAATCACAATATATATCTCTTACTTCCTTTTTCTTGGACTTATTATTTTCAACTTCCTCCACGTCTTCAGTGATATGGGATTCTTCTTTACCTTTTGTTATTATCCTTCTTAGGACGATCTCTTTTGTAATGCCCATATTCTTGAAATCCATAGCATTGAACCTTAGCCAGGCTCTTCTTCTTTTTTCCAAGGACCAAATATTCCATACTTTCCACTTCTCTTTGTCAGAGTAACATATGCTTGATTTTTCTCACTTGATCCCACATCAGTTTTAGCCTTCAACCTAGTTTCTTCAATCTTGCATAGTGACCATAGATCCTGGAATGGAGTAGCTTCTTTCTTCCCATAAATACTTGAAGTAAAGTTACCCCACTCCTCTGGTAGTGCATTTAGTACTATAGTGGACATCTCCTTGTCAAACATTATTTCACCCAGAGCTTGAAGTTGATCCCTTATTTCTCATAAAGTATGAGGCTATTCCTTCTTCTTTTGATATCCTTAGCTTGTAGAGTTCTTGCCTTAGAGAGATAACTTCTCATGCAGTGTTTATAGAAAAAAACTCTACCAATTTGTCATATATTTCTTTGGAGGTGTTGAGTTTAGATACATATGGAATGAGGGGATCCTTGATGGATTATATGAGAATCCTTTGAGCCCTCACTTCCCCTTTCATAAACTTTGCAAGTGCTTGAGCATCTCTTTTGTTGATTTGGTTATAGATCCTTTGACTTGATCCATAACCTCGTTTTCAATGAGATTCAAATTTGTCCTCTTCTTCCATGCAAGATAGTTTGAAGCCCCAACCAATTTGTTTCTTTCCTTGCAAGAGCTTCTCTTTGATGAAGATAGTTCTCTTAAAGAATGATCCTTGATCCTATAGAGAGGGATATCAATTTAGATCCTTTGATGGTGTTTTCCTTGTTGACGATGATCAATGATGAATTATTGATGATGTCTTGATGCTTCTTGACTTATCTTCTTCAAGGATGAAATCCTTACTTCAATGAGAGGGAGATTTGACTTTTGATAATTGTTGACACCTAATCCTCAACGATTGGGAGAATTTGAATGTGAACAGTCATCTAGAAGATGAACTGAACGATCACATTCATGTATAAAATAGATAGCTACCTAATGGAATAGATGAATCGGTTTTTCTGGAGTTACTCCTAGCCTGACATGGTATCAGAGCACAGGTCCCAGGTTCCTTTTTTTGTGCCTTGTAACTCCTCTGTCCACTGCCTTCTGCTCTCTGTCCACTGCCTTCTGCTCTCTGTCTCATAATCTGATATCTTTGCTTGAACACTGGTATGTTGTTTAACGCATGACATTCCTTGTTGTTTAACGCATGGGTTGGTTCGACTATTCCTCTACCTGAATGCTGCAAAGTTGTTGAACGCCTGAAGGAGAACGCTGCCTCAAGGAGAACGTTGCTTGAACAGTTGTGCTATGCGTATGAGAGCTTGAACAGTTGTGTTTTAAAATGTTGTTTGACATGGTATCCGATATTTGAAACACTGTTATATTTTGTGTAAGCTGCTGAGCATGGAATCAAAGTTCTCTTCATTTGAAATGTTGTCTGAGTTTTGAAATCGTTGTATTAAAGATATTTGGAACGCTGTCTGACATAACACTGTTTTGAAATTGTTGTATTAAAGATATTCGAAACGCTGCAGTCATGTTTTGAAATCGCTGTATCAAATATTTGAAATGCTATTTGATATGTATTGAGCGGGATATTCGAAACGCTGGGTTAGAGAAACGCTGCCTGATATTGGACCATTATATTATGTTAGCAGCCTGAACATGTTCACAACAAATATATTAGTAGTGTTGTATTAGTATTTACAGCATGCATTATTGTGATGTCTTTGCAATAGTTATTTGACAACGTTATATATCATATCGTTGATTTATTGGCAACATTATTCAGTGAATACCGATACCATGGGTATTGAAAAATTGCCACAACGTTGATACTATCGTGCAGGATCATAGGATCATATTATACGAAGCATCTCATATAATATATATTGACATATATCATTCATGTTTATATTATATGACCATGATATAGCAGCAGAAGTTTCTCATACTTTTAGATGCCAAGGATAGCAGCAGAAGTTTTTTTTTATAAGAGCAATTTTTTTTGCCATCAGAAGTATTAGTCTATCAGCAAAAGTTTTTTATATCAGCAGAAGTAATCTTTTACAGAACGCATTCAATCATCTCTATGGTGGGAATAGTTCTCACAGGCAAGGAGAACTATCCTGATTGGTCCCAGATGATACAACACACCCTCATCTTCAATGAGTTGTGGAAAGGAGTGTGTGTCGGAGAAGGAGACAGTGACACAGAAAAGCCTACATCAGACAAAGAGCTTTCCATCTGGGAAAACAAGAACAACAAAGCGTATGCATTAATCGCAACATCTGTAAATAAGAAGGTGATTCGCCACATTTCATCATATTCAACGCCTTTGAAGCTTTACAAAAGTTGAAATAACTCTATGACTCACATTATGCACTTGAAGTTGTCCAACTTATGATTAAACTCTTCACTCTTGAACTGCAAAATAATGATCCTCTTGCTCTTGCATCTGAAATAAAGTCTATAATGCATGATATCAAATCCACTAAAGTTGAGCTGGATATCTCTCTTATTGCTTTTCTCAAGGCAATTTATCCTACATACTCCAATTATCTTGAGTCTTTGCAAGCAAATGGAAATCTCAAAGATATAACCTTTGACTCTCTTGTGAAAAAGTTTGCTGAAAGAGAAAAAGCCTTTGGAAAGAAGATAGTCCCTGAATCTTCTGAAGAGACTGTATGCCTGGCTCATAAAGAAAAGTATCCTGCTCAAGATTCTACAAGAGGAAGATACTTCAGAGGCAGGGGGGCAGACATTCTCAAGGAGAAAAGGCAGATTTACATTGTATTCGCTGCAAAAGAAATGGATCACATGA
>APFE030131931.1:0-13738 GCA_000404065.3 Pinus taeda | reverse complement strand
CTAGTAACATAGGACAAGTAGTGTAACGCCTTCTTTGTTGTGTGACGGCCGGGCGCCGGGCGACTGAGCGTGCATGTGACGGGCGGGCGAGTTGCGACGAGTCGGTGGGCGCGCACGACGGGCGCGAGGGTAGAGCGCGGGCGGACCTACACAACAGAGGGACGTTTACACAAGTTTTGTGCGACGAAAGGCAGAACGAGTTTACGACACTTGCGAAGCGACTTGGGAATGAAGTGCGATGAAGGCAACCTTATACCCAACGATGCGTGGGCATGTTGGACGGTTGGCCGACGATTCCAAGGGCGCGCCAAGGGTGTGTAAGCCACATGTTAGGGGGTCGGCTCGGTAGCCACCACCCACACCAAAGGAGCGTATATATGGATGGAGTTTAGCGTTCATTTGGACATCACATTCAACGCAATCACTTGGATATTCGCATAAGGACAAGAGGGAGTGCGCAGAAAAGAGAAGGGTGCATAGCTCATGCGCATTGCTTGGTAAAGGTGCACGCTTGGTATTCTTGTTGGACGATCGAAGGTTGGGCAAGGTGTGCCCGGGTGATGAGTTGTGTGCAGATTTTTGTAAGGCTTGAGGAGGGGGTCTTGGTGTCTCGGGTGAGCACCCTCCCACCGTGCAAGGTATGCACGAATGATGTAAAGGCAGGTTTCCTCTGTTGTAAAAATTGGCTAAGTATAAAGACTTGGACTTTGCCAAGTATACTTGAAGATTGTATTATTGGAATACTGGTTATAATATATTGTTGGGCAGACTTCTTCAGGGAGTTGCCCCTCCCCTTTATATCGTGCAATTGTTGTTCTCTTTTATAATTGCTGATGATAATGAATAAAGTATGGGTGTTCATTGATATAAAGGATAACTAATATTATACTTGGTTGAGAAGCACAAACTAAGTAGTCGGTTGTGAATTAGGCATAGTCCATGTGCACAAGTATTGTTAACAAGAAAGTGTTCGGTGGTGCCGCACTTCACCGGCACGGTTGAAAGACTACCGTAGGCTTGGGGACGTGACAGGTAGTCTCTTACTCTTTATCCTAACTCAGCGTCACACAAATTGCACTCAGCACTTAACCAGACCTCCTTTCACCAAATAGGCGACTTCTTTATCCTAGCTCTACCTCTAGCTCTAGCTCTAGCTCTAGCTCGGCTTCACACAAATTGCACTCAGCACTTAACTATGCCTCCTTTCACATAACCGGTGACTACAAACTTCACTGGCTCCGATACCAAATGAAAGATTGGGTAGAGCACACAACGCTATACCAATTGAAAGAAACAGAGCACAACACAGCGCTCTGATACCAATTGAAGGATCAATGAACACAACAACCCTCTGATACCAATTGAAAAGATAGAAAGAAAACAACGAAAAGCTGCTGAAATAAACTATAAAAAACCAATCATTAATTTACAGAGGATTAAGAAACTACAACAGTGTACAATTCACATGCAATGCATCATTTACATTTATACAAAAACTAAATCGATTATTTGTTCTTTGGACGTTGAATAGGTTGAGGCCGTGATGGCTCTTCAAAACTCAACAAATGGCTCTTTGAAAATCAACAAGTATGGCCATGCACCCCTTCAAGTCTGAGCAGAGCATGGTGATGATGTGAGGCCGTGTGTAGTGCAGCCTTGGCGATGTGTTTTCAGGAGTAATTATTTCCAAACATTTTATACGGAAAAGTTATTATCCACATTAATTAATAAATAAATAAAATTCATACTAAAACTACATGGGAATGAAAAACATTATACATATCCCTATAATTAATCGAGATAAATCCAAATAATGATCTATCCCTTCATTAATGCTAAATTTGAGAGTTGGGTCATTCACCATCTAGATGCCTTGTGCCTTAAAGATAAATGATGACTGATCTGCGTTTTTATCTAGCAAGCACTGTGTTAGGAGACTTAACCACACATTAAACTTTATCGGAATCTTCAATCTTTATGGAGGCTGGGTTAGAGACCAAAATTGTTTTCCATTTATTCCATTGTTATGTTTAAGGCAGTTTTTACATGGCAAGCCGACGTATTCATTTGCGTTCTTCATTCGTAATGATTGCTGTCATTTTGGAGTTGTGGATCCGCTATGATGGTTGCTGTCATCTAGGAGTTGCTCAGATCTCGCTTTTCCCGTTGTTTAAACGCTGCCATGGTTGCTACCATTGAGGATTTGGTCATGTATCACTTTCCTAAACTTTACCCTAATCTGGTAACTAGCACACCCTTCACATGTTAGGTTGCATTCGACTGTTAAGTTGTAGCCAAAACAATCCCTCCTCCTACCGTTGCCATGAATACGAGAGGGGTGAAAGCAAGAGCAAGCCGAAACTTTTGGATATGCGTAAATATGAATTGCTAAAATTGAAATAATCCTACCAAGTAGGAGAGAGTTTGAAAGCATAAACAACACTAAAGAACAAACATAAAGGGCACATTAAACGAACAATGCAATTTGATCGATGTTGCGATGGTTATATATATATTCGAAGACACCAAGGTTTGATTGTAAATCAAAATTGGTTGATATTTATATAACACCAGTCAAAATTTTATACAAAGTTCTTGCAGTGATCACAAATCACGGGTTACTTGCCACTAATTTGGCAACTAATGTAGGAAAAATTACCATCACTATTTACCAATAGAAAAATCTTATAAACTAGTATTTGCTTCGTGAACCATGGAAAAAACTTGTAATTTATTCCTATAAAATCATTTTTGAAAAACTTATTTTAAGACGAGATAGAATCTTAGATAAAGCTTTTAAATTCTAAAATAAATAGGAATGTGTCTACAAAATATTTTCAGTTCACAAATGTTTTTTTGCACTTGAGTTCACAATTAATGTTTTCTTTCACTTGAATTTACAATTAATTTTCTCATTCCTTTGAGTTTACAATTAATTTTTATTAGATTTGATTTGTAGAGAACTAACACAATTATATTAATAATTTGATTAATATATAAAAATAAACCTATATCATTAAGGAGTTGTCATTAGTGTGATTTTTTTTAACTTTTGAGTGAATCTAGTGGAAAAATTTGAAGTAAAATCTTAATTTGTGTCATTTAAACTAATTCCTTTCACTGTATATATAAATTCAGCACTATAATCCATCGTCTCTTGACACCAATCTGTTGGTGTTGGCCGTGGGATAATAAAAACTAGCCTGATTTTAAACAATATAACCGGCTATTGCATTATGGAATGTTGTGGGAAGAAATAGATGCGCTGATACAACACAGTTGCTGAATTGTAGTAGGGGATGGAGTTATCTGTTTTATCAATAAAAAGGTCGAGTAACCACATATTTTCAAAGGTTGAGTCCCCATGAACTAAGAGAAAAGCCTCCCAATAAGGGTGTTGAGGGGCGTAGATCTATTGCCTGAGAAACAGACTCTTGAAGGTTTTTTTATCGCGGGGAACGACTATTCATGAAACTTAGCCTATGAGAGAAGTGGAATTGAAGGTTCAGACGAAATGGCATCTCCCCAAATGGCCCAGAAGGTTGGAAAACCACAGGGACCCAAAAATACAACACCAAACCTGGAGGTGGACACCCTTGGTTCTTTTTTTTTTTCTCCATCCAAATCTAACATCACCCTCCTTTCTTAGCATGGGTTTCCAGTTGCAGGTCACTTCAACATACTTCTCTCTTGGGCGTATGTGCTTCTTGATACGGTCACTCTCTCCACCCACCTGGTAAGTGTTAGAACATTAATCTTGCCTGATCGTATGAATAGTTGGCGAGTCATTGTGTAGAGTGGCTATAGTGAGCAGATTCAGATAGATAATAAATGATAGTAAGTGAATTGTTGTAGTGAATTTTGTATAAATATATGTGCTTTGTAATGTAATGAATAAGCTCATCCTATGAGTCTTCAGTGTTTCTGATATGGTATCAGATCTTAGGTGAGCTATGAGGTCATAGAGTTGGCTGTGAGGTGAGGCAGAGCGGTGTGGCTCCTATTGTGAATGAACGTTGTGTTTTGTGAGAGTAAAGTGCATTCCCTATTGACTTAATGTGAAGCTGCTTGTTTCTGTCATGGTATCAGATTCCATTAAGCCCAATGGATTAAAGGCTGGAGGACTCCCTGGTGTAGAAGTTGTAGTCCTGATGAGTGTGAACAGTGAAGCCGCCTGTAGTCTGGTTACAATTGCAGACAATGAAGCTCTGAGAACTGTTTGAAGAGGGTGTTGTCTGTTGAGAGCCTGAGAGCCACAGAACCGCCACTGTTAGTGAATCTGCCTATGGAGCGGTTTTTTGTTGGATGCAGCGAGAGCGGTGGGCAAGTGTGCTACAAAGAAACAATTGATTAAGCGTTGGAGCCGTGAAGGGCATTGTTCATACTTAGTTTCTTATATTTGGGTAACCCCATATTCAGCTAGAAATTGTGCAAGAAAAAGATGTGGTATGACGATGTGGCTGCTGGATTTAGCAGAAATCTGCTGAGTGAAGCTTTTGAGATGTGTTTGCCCCGACTTGTGTTTAAAGGACTATTTTGAACCAGCCACGAAAAATTTAGTAAGTGCAGGAGCCTAGAGGGCCGAGGAGAGCCGAGGAAGAGCGTAGAGGGGCACTGAGGGTTGTAGATGCCATGAACAACTATCGTTGTTCAAGGATTGTGTGTGAGAAGATTGTGTTAAGTGTTGGAGTGATGAGGAGCTGCCTGGAGACGGTAATGGAGTTTTAGAAGTCACTACAATCGACTTGCTAGTGAGTTGTCAGCTAGCCTATGAAGGATTGTCGGAGGATATTCAGAAGCATGGTACCTTGAACCTTTTTCAAAAATCAACGAATAAAATATTTCTACCGTGAAAGAGCCTGTAGCTAAGCCTTAGGTGCAAATTATTTTGAATTTGACTCTATCGTAGAGTGATGGATCAACAGAGGAGATAGTCTCAGAGAGAATTGAAACAGGTCAGGAGAAATAATGAAAAGGCAATAGTTGTAGAAGAATATGAAATACTTCAACCAAAAGTAGATCTAAATTAGATAAAAGAATTTGAAGACACTCATGCAATACTGAAACGATTAATGCCAGTGCTGCCAATTTTCTCAGGTAAAAGTTTTAAACTTTGGGCAATAAAAATGGAGGGATTGTTTGGTTCAATAAATTTATGGAAATTTGTTCAAGGAATTTCCATAAATGCCATTGATAAAAGTAGAGGTGCATTAGCATTGTTTCTCATCATATCAGCTTTAGATGAAAATATTTTGTCTAGTCTTTTGTATGAATTTGGTGAAATATGTGATGCAAAAGTATTTTGGGATATTCTTGAAATGAAATATAGTATGGAGGGTAGTGAGAAAGCTGAAGTTGATGAAGGAGTTGTTGCTAAAGGTGATTGTGTTGAAAGCATCATAGCGGGGATTAAGGATGAAAGTATGTCTTTAGCTGACAATATAGTATGTGATATTAAGGAAACTCTCTGTGATGCAGAGATTTATGAAGTCAAATTTGATGACAATTATGTATCCCATGATGAGTGGTTCAATAGCATGAAGAGCATCTTATTGTTGAGTTGTTGTTTGGTGAGAAGAGTTGCCTACCTCCATACACAAATCGAATAGAGGACAACATGTTTGCAGCAACAAAATTGACGAAAGAGGTTGAAGACATGAATCAATCAACTATGTCAGCAAAGAAAAATGAAGGAAGCAAAGCTCTTTCCAAAGAGCACGATGACAAAAATCAATTTGGTTTTTTTTATGAATCTAACATTTTTTTTGAGTTTGTAGATATTGACAATTAGAAAGAAGCAACAAAAATTGAAAAAATTGCAAACATTAAGGACAAGTATATGTCCCAAGAACATGAAGTAATGTTGAATACAAAGAATGTTACCCTACAACCAAGAAAGGAGAAACTCAATCACTATTTTATAACAATAAAGGTGAAGATAAAACTGCACCAACAAAGGAAAATGAACAAGCATGGACCCTTTAATAAGAAGGCAAAAATGAAATGTTTTGTTGTAAGCCTAGCTAAGACTTAGATGAGTAGGCAAGTTAAAGTTTAGGTCGTCATGATTAAGAGGAGGTGTTAGAACATTATCACGCCTACTTTATGACAGTGATAGTAGGCGAGTCATCAATGTTAGTTGGCATAGAGAAGCTATAGCTGGTGGATTTAGATAGATAATAATAATAGTAAGTGAATCACTGTAGTGAATTTTGTATAAATATATGTGCTTTGTAATGTAATGAATAAGCTCATTTTGAGTCTTCAGTGTTTTTGATAGTAAGCACCCAGGTTCATCCAAGAGCACAAATAACGACCGTATCAGAACTCTGAAAAACTCTCCATGGTTCATTTCTGGGCACTAGAATCCCAGGTTTCCACATACATTTTCCTTGGTTCTGGTTTCCTAGTCAAGGTTTCTTCCCTAGGATTTCTTAGGCATGGTTTCTTGGTCACACTTCTTTGCTTGGAGGTTCTTAGTTAGGGTTTCCTACCTAGGGCTTCCTTATTGTAGAGGCCATTTCCAGTATGCAGGTCCCTATACACTCGATGTTTTTTCCTCAAAAAATTACTATTTTATTATGTTCAAACTACTGTAAAAAACCACTATCATAAATTGCAATATGTTTTTTCTGGGACATTAAATATTTTTTCTCTTAAGTTTTGTGTAAAAAAATATATATAGTAAATTTTTATATCTAAATTGTGTATTTTATTTTTCATGTATAGCATCACAGTGTTTAGAAATAGCAATGTTTAAAAAACTGCATAAAAATGACTGCAATTTTTACCATGTGTTATTAAACTGCATAAAAGCAAATTTTACCTCTTGTTATTAAGAATACATAACATATAGACATAATTTTACAAATTATAATTATATGCTTTTTCTTTTAATTTTTATCTTCTTATTTTTAATTTAGATATTTTGAATAGTGATAAGTTATAACATGATGTTAAACAGAGTATATAATTTATAACATGATTTCCTACTCTATTATTTATAACATGATTTCACATTAGAGTATATTATTTTCACAATAGAAGATTATAAATTTATTTTATAAATTAGTAAATTAGTAGAGATTCATTTTTCATGAAAGTATGAAAAATATGAATACGTTTTCTATATTATTAAATTCATATAGGTGATTTTTTTTTGTGATCCCCAAAAAAATTAATTATAATTAATTAGAGAACAAATTTAATATTTTCATTATTTAGATCAGTTAAAATAAAAATAAAAATAAAAATAAAAGCATTAAATTGATATGCATTAAATATCATTGACTCAAATATTAACTTTTAGAGAATTTCAATGATACATAATTTGTAAGAAAATTTCTACATCACCTGTTATTGACCAATCTTCTATATTTTTCTTTCTCATTTAATAAATAATATTTTTAATTATTAGTATTCTTATCATATTTATTTTTGATATGGGCATTTGGGATGTGGTTCATAATACTATGATGAAATTAAAAAAAACACAAATAACACTAAATATCTTAAATTTAATATAAACAATTATTATTTCAAACAAATTACAATTCTTTTTAATTCCGTACTCTCTATTCCCATTTCTTTACACCTCAAAACAGAATGGACTAAACTTTCACTGTTGCTCAAATCTATACCATTCATTTAATTATTTTATTATTCATAATATAATCTATTATAAAATAGACTCTATTAATATTTTTTTTACTTAAAAATTTATTTTTAAATTATAATAAATTCAGCCTTCTAAAAAGTTTCTCAGATAATCAAATTATATAAAATTCATTCACCAATCAAACATATAATTACAACAAACCTTTATCAAATTTCAAAGATATTTTCCCAAAATTATTCTCAAAACCTCTTATCAAATTTCAAATACATTTTACCAAAAAATATTCTCCAAACCTCTTTAACGTAGACGATTACTGATATAGGAATGCATTTACATTATATTTGAAATTGAAAATTTTCATCCTACAGGCTACATGAACGCAAGGCAAGGCAATGTGATATAAACCTTTTAGTTGATTTAGATTTCTAATATAAATGATATTATCTTAAATTTAATTTATTTATAATAATAGTTATATTCAATATTTAGCCAAAATAGTTATTTATATTAATTTTTTTTTTTTTTTAATAACAATGAATCTATTTTATAATCAAAATTCGAAGGATGGAGATCTAAACCGCATTCGTCTAGTTTTCATTATGACAATGAAACTATTTCAAAATACTTCCACACACTACCTATCTAATATAATATTATTTATAAAAATCACAGATTTTATTATTATAGTTTATTGGTATGGTTTTATCTTCTTTACATATATTTGTAATGTATGTAATCACATAGTTATAATGTAACCAGTCTAGATCTATGTTAACCTCAGATCTATCAAATGCCGAGAGGGATCAAATTTCTGAATGTTAACCTCGGATCTATCAACCACTGAGAGGGATCAAATATCTCAATGTTAACCTCAGATCTATCAACTGCTGAGAGGGATCAAATCTCTCAATGTTAACCTTGGATCTATCAACCACTGAGAGGGATCAAATATCTTAATGTTAACTTCAGATCTATCAACCACTGAGAGGGATCAAATCTTTCAAAGTGCAAACCTTTCCTCAACTTTTTCACTCAAAAAAGACATTTGCAGCTCAATATATTTGATCCCTCTAGGTGCTTGATAGATCCAGGGTTAATATGGATCTAAGTTTGTGATATAATAGTATATAATATCTATAAATTTGTCTGTGTGTCTCTTTCTTATTCCCTGTCTCTATCTCACCACCCAAACCTACACCATCTATCTCCATATTTACCTCTCCCCCTCTCCCTCCCTCCTGCTCCACCTATCCCTCCCTCTTCCTCTCCCTTTCTCCCTACCCCTTCTCTCTCTCTCTCTCTCTCTCTCTCTCTCTCTTTCTTGGCCTTCTCTCCCTCTCCCTCTCTAATATCTCTCTTCTCTCCTACTCTCCTCTCCCTCACTCTCTTTCCATCTCTCCCTTATCACTCCTTGTCTGTCAAACTTTCTCCATCTATGTCTTTCTTATTCCCTTCCTCTCTCTCCCCCTACAAGTCCATATCTCTCTACCTCTCACTTTTCTTCTCTCTCTTGAGTCCTCTCTCTCTCTTCCTTCCTCTCTATGTCATTCTCTTCCACCTCCCTTTGTCTCTCTCCCTCTCTCTCTCTCTCTCTCTCTCTCTCTTCCCACTAACATTGTCACTATCTCCCTCCCTCTCCCCTCTATCTCTGTGTCTCCCTCTCTCACTCTTCCCCTTCTCTCCCTATCTCTTCCCTTTTCTTCTTCTCTCCCTCACGCTCTCACCATCTTTCCCTTGTCACTCTCTCTCTCTCTCCCCACCTTTATCTCTCTATGTCTTTGTTCGTTCCTCCCTCTCTCTCCCTCCAACTCCATATCTCTCTCGCCCTCTCTCATTCCCTCTCTTCCTCCCTCTTTCTCCCACATCCCCCTTTTTCTCTCCTACCATATCTCTCTCTTAAATTTGATCACATTATATTGTGTTTAAGAAAGTATCTAAATTATAAAACTCAATTGGTTGTAAAATATTAAACCTATATTTTGGATCATTCATGTCAAATAAAATATGATAATAAAAAACTTAATACAATCATGCACTATAGGCCTGCTGTCATTGTTTGCATCCTTAGTTAAGATGGATCTATGTTTATTCTTAATAATGTTATTTATATTTTGTAAATTTCACATATTTATATATAAATGTAATCTCAATTTTAATTTTATTAAAACTTTGATTTAATTTCTATGGGAATCGTTTTAGTAATCGTGAGGATAGAGCGTTTAGATATAGATGAAAAGTAATAATAGGATTTCTCCTTTTAGATTTAATTAAAAAATGTTATAAAGCTCGATTAAAATAAAGTATTTATAAATTATTTTGATTGTGAGATAAGTTATGATTTTGGGGTATGTGGTATTGATAAGCCATGAAATTGTAAAAACCCTATTTACATGTTAATATTATCCAAGGTAAAATAGGGGTGAATATGCATGGTTAAAAATTGTGTCATATTGTTATAAAATATTTTTATTGTGAAATAACTTATGGTTTTTGGGCATGTTGTATTGATAAGCAATGGTATTAATCCATGGTATTGTAACAAATTTTATTCACAAGTTAATAACAAAATCAAATTATAAAAAATTGAATTTCACTTCAACTTTTTATTATTAATAGAGGCAATTATTAAATGTTTACATGCATAGGGATTTATATTACATTTAAATTTTTATTTATTACTTTATTCTTTTTTATTTTAGCTCACATATAAAGTTTAAATATTTGTGTTAAATGTTAAACATTTGAGCTTACACATCTATCTAGTAATGGGTGCACATTGAAATTAGATTAAATTTGTTAAATGTTAAATTTTAAACATTTAGTGTTGACATCTACCTCATATTGGGTTGTTGGGCACCTTTGGCGGGTATCATAGAGTTGTATTTGATTAAGTTACTTTGGGATAGTGTATATTCCATATTTATAGACAATTTGATCTAGAAATATAATAACTATTGACAACATTGGTTGTTGATTCTAATATAAGTTTGTCAAATTAGTTGTTATAACTATTGTTATGCATTAAAAAAGATTTGATGTTAAATTCTTGTGACTTTGTTGTTTGATCATCTTATTCAAACCTCGAGCTTCAATTAAGTGGTGCTCAATTAAGATTTGTGGTTCCTACATTTACATTCTTTCATTATTTTGAATGGTTTGATTTGGCCCCATTGAAAATGCATAAATCAATGATAAGGCATTATTTAAGAGGGTGAGTTGTAGCAGTCAACTAGGGAATCACTAGGTATGTTAGAGAAAAATATCTATGAAGAAGTGTAATTAGGATAGGTATAATAAATAAATAAATAAAAGATACAGGAAGAAGATTGGAATAGTTTGAAGCAAAAAAAACATGATATCCTAAGGAAGAATAAAAATCTTAGATAGAAAGAACAATAAAGAGTAATGAAATCCTAAGTAAGAATCAAAATCTTAGATAGAAAGAACAATAAAGAGTAATACTTATAAGAGAATGTCGTAGGAATATAATTGATTTGAATCATAAGAGATGGAGGTAACAAAAAGATTTTAGTATTAATGTTTTGATTCTAATCCATTGGATATGATAAATTGAAAAGTACTTTGAATTTGAATAAATTGAGGATACAAATAGGATTAGATTTTTACTAACAAAGTTTAAAGGGAATGGTGCATTATGTTCAGATTTTTTACAAAACATTATAGATTTTATTATTACTAGAAATAATATTTCCATGTGTGTCATGTGATTTATAGGTTGTAATTGTGAGTCTTGAGATGTCAATATAGAAGTTGTTTCCTATGTATATGAGTTGTATTTATGTCATGTTTGAGTTATAGATCCACTTTATTAGGATTTAGATTACTCAAAATTTGTGGTATATATAATATGTTACCATTATGATCAATAAAATAGTGAAGTGTGATTTTGTGTGGTATCACTCTCTCTCATTTTTTCTATCTTGTTATTAGATCATGTTCTGGCTTGATTCTTGTACGGGAAGGCCATGAAGATGCAAGTGATCCTTGAGTTTTATTACTCTATAATTAGATTAACAATAGCTTATATGTGTGGTTGTATTTTTTATTGTTCATGTGGTTGTTTCTTTGTATATATATAGTTCTTGTTTGTAGATCAGAATTTTAGATATGAAGATTTATTAACAATCAGGGTTTTTGTAGAAATTGGCAAAGTGGACTTTGTTTTTGAGAGAATTATAGTATAATATTATATCAACGATGGCAATGCATTTGTTTAAGAATTTTGTCTCTAAGGTATGAGCATTTGATCTGTAGGGATTCATAATAATTAAGAACTTATTCTGAGACCAAAACAATAGAGAGCCAAACAGATCAATTTATCATGATCATTTGGAATATACACACGATTGTAGTATGTTGGTGAAAATTTCAAGTCTGATTATTATGAGGATCAAAACAATAATTTTTTGTTGGAAAATATAGATGAAATTTTATGATAGTTGGATTGGGATGACAGTGATCTAGAGACCACGGGATTATCAAAACTAGTAAACAAAACCAATTGCCTTCAAGCTACATCAAAGAATTTTTTTACTGAAAGAAAGGAAAGGAAGAAATTAAATGACCCTTTTTATACAATGCATTCTATAGTTCTCAAGATCAACAAGATCGACAAACATTGTATAATAGGGGATGATATCAACTACATGTTAGATATGTAAAATACAATCCGAAAGATTAAGGGCGAAATCGAAGATATACATAGCTCGAGCAAGGGTGATCATACTCAAATGATTCCATAGATAGTCAACCGTCTAAAATATACTAATTATGAGTTGGGAAAATGGTCGGTTGAATTGGGTGATACCAAGAAATACATGGATAAATTGAAACATGGAAAAGTACTCAAAATCCTTAGATCTATCATTCAATGGACTCATGGGAAGAAAATTATGGCTACTAGAGATTCATTTGACTTGTAATTATCCAAGGAGTGGCCATGAAATCATCAATTCCACTACCTTGATTGCTAGATGAGGCCAATCACAATGGGCCTTCTTTCTTAGATACATATGTGAAGGAGATGATCATGGTGTTTATGTTAGGATATTCTGACACATAGGAAATAGTTAAGTATAACTTGGTCTACTGTAGAGTTAGGTAAAGTGTGTTTCTTTACTATGTACTTTTGTAACTTACAATCTGACGGCCACAATATGTTCTAGACATTAAGCGATTTGACAGTTCATTCTCTCCTCGGTATTACCGATTCTTGATCCATGACTTAACATCTGATTGGTCCATGATCTGTATTTAAAGAGCATGGAGGGTCATTTATAGGGTGACTGTTCATGAGAGAATCTTATTAATGAACTACCTGAAGTGGTCGCGTTGGCTTAGGTCGTGGACTATTTCCCTCTTTGAGGGTTTTAACCACATCAAGTATATTGGTGTATTGATCTATGATCTATTTGTGAGTGGTTTCCTTTGGTCTTCTATATGAGGAACTTATTCGGTAAATTCCTACATGGTATTAGAGCTATTTGAGAGTTGCATCCATTGGTGATCCAAATCGGAAGCCAGTACAACTACATCTGATTGTTGTTTCCTAGATCTACTATTTTTTACCACTTTCAGGCCAATAGGGCTCCTCTATTGTGTTAGGAGCATCTGTTCTAGTGAGGAACCGCTTTCATTTCACATGAAAAGGTTTTGGTAACCCTAGCTCCATCATTTTTAATATTTGGAGGTATACAATCTTTATTTGCAGTTTTAATTATTTATCTCTCTTTATTTTGGTTTATTTATTTGACTGTTTTTTTATTATCAGATCTATACCTTTCATTTCTGCGTATTCTCTTTGGCCTGCTACTCTGTACGATCTAGGAAAGTTAGAAACAAAAGAGAAGGATTTTTCTCATGTGTATGCTCTTTTTTGCTGTGCCTTAGTGTGATCTTGGAAAATTATAAACATAGAGGAAAATAGTTAGTTTCTCGCGAAAGATAACTTCAAGCCATAAGGTTTGGTTTTTTTGCATATCCATGTTGGGTTGTGTGGTTTTTTGTTTGTAGGAAAAAATAGGTTTTTTCAGGTAAGCATGCACCCCAAAGTTTCAATTACTAAAAAAGGAAAAACACCTCATTTTTTCCAAAAATTAC
>APFE030131926.1:0-12546 GCA_000404065.3 Pinus taeda | reverse complement strand
CAAGCAAACTTAGTGACCACTTCTCCTAGGAATGAGACTGCGTATTCCTGGCTATGCTTGACAACAACCCGGCCAGCATCACTGTAAATTTAGTGACCATAGTAGATAGTATCTAGCAGGGCCCAGTGTACTGCATAAACCGTTTTGTGAGAAAGTTTTACATGTTTAACATTTTTTAATGTAGATTTTTATAGATGTGAGTAATAGTGTAAAAAGAGATATAGAGAACTGTTCTGTACCAAGCAAACTTAGTGACCACTTCTCCTGGGAATGAGACTGCGTATTTACCTCCTGGCACGACTTCCTGGCTATGCTTGACAACAACCCAGCCAGCATCACTGTAAATTTAATGACCATAGCAGATAGTATCTGGCAGGGCCCAGTGTACTGCATAAACCGTTTTGTGAGAAAGTTTTACATGTTTAACATTTTTTAATGTAGATTTTTATAGATGTGAGTAATAGTGTAAAAAGAGATATAGAGAACTGTCTCATGAAGAGTTGAAACATAATCATATTTCTCATATTACTTACCTGATAAATTGATCCCACCCTCCTACAAAGTGGCCACATAATGTTCCAATTCTAGCACAAATATGCAACTTTGCCTAAATTACATTTAAACTGGCTTTGAAAATTTCGTGTTAGGACATACGAATTTTTTTCAGAACTTCTATTCATCCACGCGCGCTGGTCCATCTAGTGGCCGCATGAATATACACGTATTGTTCAAACATGCTCTGTGCACGACGCTCCCCATAAAACACGAAATCCAAGCATGTCGCGAGCATATGTTTATCATCGTGGTAATAATATTTGTGTTTTTTTTCTTAATTAGGTTGAGTTTAGATTCTACTGTTAGAAGTTATCATAAAAAACCGTGTTTACTTGTGGAATTTTATCATAGAGTTGGTTTAAAATTCTCCTGAGGTTAAATATATTGAATATAGTTTTAATTCAACAAATGACTATTGCCCTCCATATTTTTTAAGAGCCTAAAAGCAAATACTTAATAATAACCAAACCAAATTACTTGTTTACTTTGACTAGAAATTAAATAAATAAACAGTAAAGTAAACCACTACGATATTCTGAAAGGGAAATTTTGAAATGTTTATTTGCGTTCAATTTTGACACAATAAAGCATTTAATTCTTTCTTGGATTTCAGTAAAAAGCTTATATGAGAATCGAAATTCATACTTTTGTGTTTTTTTTAATGACGAGAGAGAAACATCTGGAAAACTACATCAGGCATCATGCTAAGAAATCGGCATGCAAGGTATTAGGGTTTGGTCAATTGTGCAGTAATTGTTATTTTAAAGGAAACTTATATTGTTATTCTTTCTATTAGAATTATATAATGGATTTTGAGATCGTATAACTTTGATTATAATGTGGAAATGAGTAGAGATTGAATCAAAATTTTATTTCTATTAAAATAGGCGTTCGTCCATTAAATAGAGTTCATCGTAACTTTTTAAATTAATAAAGTGTGCCGTCTTGGTATATGGCAGTTCTGCTTTCCATTCGTTTAGCAAATTTTATTATTAACATTCAATCTAGAGCGTAGATTTATGTGGAGTCGGTATTTTCGTTAACTCATTGCTGAAAAGAAGTCGGTATTTTATAGCGTAGATTTATGTGGAGTCGGTATTTTATTATTTTTTTAATGGTTCTCGATTGGAATTACAGTTCAAAAATGCCATATTGTTGCCATTCAGGATGGATTTAAGAGGTTTTGATTAAGTAATATGTACAACATGCCTTTTTTTGTCAGACCGACCAAAACACAACATCCAAGTTTCAACCCTTTATATTAATGGAAGTAGTCATAAGTAAATAGTGACATTTACTAATACTTAGCACATTACGAACACGATGTGGAGGCTATGACATGATAAAGCGAAAACAAAGATGTAACTAGCTAACCATACCACGTGCATCGCATGCAAGCCATGTGTACACGTGTCGAGCTAAACCTGAAACCCAGGAACCAAATTTGCTGAACATCGAGTCTGCCTCTTCTGTCTCATTTGCAAATCGAACCAGGCATCGCTCACTGCAACCCTAGCTTGCGCTGGGATCTTTTCTAGGGTTTCTTGCGCTTCTGTGGCGATTATTTTGTGTTGCAGAGGAATGTAGGATTGCAGGTTATGTAAGTTAGGCGTGGTGAGAACAGGAACTCCAGGGTTGCGATGCGTCACTGCTCCTGAATTCTACACAAAACAACAGAGCAGAAAAAGATGCAATTCCTAATCTCACCGTGCATGGATTTGGAGTTATCGACAATGTTAAGGCACAAATAGAGGATAAATGTCCAGGAATGGTCTCATGTGCTGACATTCTCGCTTTGGCTGCTCGCGATGCTGTTTTTGCGGTAATCATAATTCAATCCCATTATCATTAGTTCATATTTATTACACTGCAGAGAGAAATCTTTATTCTGTTTCTTAAACATTCCAGGGCCAACATTTAACTTTCAATAGCTGAAGGACTCTTTCAGCAGTAAAGGACTCAACGTTCAAGACTTGGTTCTACTATCTGGTATAGTACCTGTTAAACCGAATTGGTGTAATCCAATAGTATTTCTGCACACATATCAAACGTTGATCATGTTATGTTGCAGGTGCACATACTATTGGAATGTCACACTGCAATTGTCGGGCTTATCAGTTGTTTGTTACCTGCGCTAAAGATCGACATTACCTTACTTTTTTTTGGCATTCGGTTGCGTATGTATTATTCTATTACATCTTAGGCATCTGAATAAATTATGGGCAAGATTTTGCAGAAATCTGCCATAACAGTTGATGTACTTGCATATTTTTAATAAAAAAATCAACATTTGACAATCTTTTTATTCAGCCTACGTCTCTAATTTTTTATCCTTTATTGCTTGAACCTTATTCGCAGAATTGATGGCATATGGTGTTGACATTGTGAATTGAATTGTGTGAGTTTTAATTTTATTCACACAGTTTTTAGGTCAACGAGACCGGGTTAAGTGATAGCGTTGCAGGAAAGACGTAGGAAGTCGAGGATTATTGCTTGCCATGACCAGGGGCTGTCCAGTACAGCGGCGAAGATAGTAGCTTGCTCTTGTGCTCGAATCGACAACCCTTCTACCTATGGTATGTGCAGTGACCCCAGGTTTGCGCGACTCCCGCTGAAGCTGAATTTTTTCGCATAGGAAAGTCAGAGCTAGATATATTTGTCGGTATTATTACAGTTTGTCCCAAAAATGTCTCGAGCCCTCGTCCGTGTCCTCATCCACGTTTACATGAAACATTAGATAATAAATTAAACGAGAAGTTAACAAACGAAATATAATGTTGCAGTGGGTAATAGTTTATTTACTTATGAACAGTTTGCCCTTCTCCGCAGGAGTTGGAATTTTCCCCACTGGAAACTCAGGGCTAGATATATTGGTTAGTGTTATTACAGTTTGTCCCATAATCGTCTCGAGTACTCATCCTCGTTTTGTGCTCCTCCTTCTGTTGCAATACATACATGAAACATTAGATAAATAAATGAAACAAAAATTTAATTGAACCTAATATTGCAATCGGCAAACGCTTAAAGAAGTGATTTTGGATTGCAGGGATAGAGAGAATACAAGATGATTGAAAGAAAAAAACGATTGAAATTGCGAAATACGTAGCAGTAGCAAACAATAAATTATCGAATACATACCAGTAGTAATTGTGTCAAATAGATTTGTGCATGCATTTGTCATTTTACAGAGCAAGTTTTTGATAATTCTTCCAAAATGGTACTGTACTCTCAGAAAACTGAAAGGTGGGAAATGGATATTGCAGGATAGGAAATACAAAGAAATGATCAATGCTCACAATCCAGTGACCTGAAGAGGCCGAAGACTGCTGAATCTCTGGAATAATCGGTCCGTCTGTTGGAGGGCAGAGCATGTAGGCAGTGAGTATCCGGAGCAATGGACTTGATGCAACATGAATGGCGTAATGGCGTAATGGTGCTTCAAATATATGGCAGTGGAGTAACAAGGCGGTGCCTAAAATAATTCCTGGCAGAACACCTGCACCACTGTTCATAGACACATACATGAACATGCACAACAACTGTTGTCTCCTGGTTAATAAAAATACACTTAGAACCTAACCTATGCCATAGCATTTCCCCGTAACATTTCTTTAACATTAAATGTTAGCGAACTGATGCTATCTTTGCGATAGAATTACTTCAGGCAGGCGACACTGTTTTAATCAACCGAACTAATTTCCTAACTTTTCAGATGGTATACCTTGTACTGAGGCCAAATAAGATGAACATTTGTTTGATTGGTTAAAAGCATCGGGAAATATAAAATATGGCATCAGTTAATGTGACATGTCGCGAAAGTTTGGTTTAAGTAAAAATAAATTTATGGATTCCCGTGTCAAACTAATGCCATCGATAAAAATCGATTACTATAGTCCCTCCCAGCCCGGAGGGCAGGGACTAATAAAATAAAATAAACTTAACATCATAATCGATTGTTTGAGTGAAAACAATGACGCGACGCTGGTTGAGTAGAGGAAATAATGAATAATAAAAATATAGAAGGGAGTTCCCTTTAACTCTGGCTTTAATTTTACATGTACTTAGGCATTGCAAACATGATAATTTTGAATATATATATTATATATATATATATTTATATATATAGTTAATATATATAAATGCGATTATCTTTAACAAGATGGTCGGGCATCATTGGAATTGTAATAGAAAGATGGCTGGAATTGGAATAGGAATATGACTGCTTAGCGATGGAATGAAAAGATTGCGTTGACTAAAAGAACATGTTGACAAAATGGAATTCCTATTGAGAAAGTCTCTTCATTGTGATCATCGAAAAGCGAAGGAGGTGGTTATATGGCCTAGTTCACATGAATAATGACAATGTTGTGTCTTGACTATATGTGGTAATGTACATGTTTTGACATGTTTATATCTATTTTTTTGTGCTATGTGTATGGGGCATTGTGAATAGGTCATTAAAAAAAAGAAACGGATCCTAAAAAGTGAAATCAATCCTTAATTGGCCTAGATCTAATGGATGAAACATTTATAAGATAAGGTTAAAGTTGGTTGTTTTTGTTTTATTGGAAATCTTACCAACTAATTTACATATAGTATTGTCCACAAAGAGAAGAATTGATCTCACTTGTGGTTAATTAAAAGTTTGGTTAAGTAAACGTTAAATTGAGTTGGTGCCTTTTTATGATATTAAATAGCTTAGTAAAAAAGAAAAAATATAATATTTTGACGAAGTGGTGCATCTCAATTATGAGTTTTTAGCTCCTTGGAAATTTTACCAAATAATTTACATATAGTATTGTCCACAAAGAGAAGAATTGATCTTACTTGTAGTTAATTAAAAGGTTGGTTAAGTAAATGTTAAATTGAGTTGGTCTTTTTTTATGATCTTAAATAGCTTAGCAGAAAAGAAAAAATATAATATTTTGATGAAGTGGTGCTTCTGCAACTATGAAGAGAAATCTCTAAACCTAGCTTTTGATAGCTGAGTCCATGTACATATGAGTGCAAGAGGAAGAAACCCTATGATTGTACAAAAAAAAGCAAATTGCATATAATGCTCATCAACAACCTGCCATGCAAGATGACAAAGATGAAAAATCAAGGAATACTGCAATGTGGACTCTTGGTTTATGTTAAAGAGAATAACAAGAAAGCTACTTCGACATGAACAAAATAGGAAACAATATAACAACCTTGAAAATGGAAGGAAAAGGAGGTTGCATGGATATTGCATATGCAATATTTGAAATTAAGATAAAAGCATAATAATGCTAAAGGCAAGGAAATTAAATAGTTCCTAAAATATTATTGTCACTTTATAAATAGTGCAAATGGAATTTGTAATTCCATGGTTTGAACAAATTCCATGGTTTTAAATTTACAGTGGAGCCATGTGGTTGGGTCTATGTCATCTGGCATAGCCATGAGGTAAGTTGAAAAAGAAAGCTTTATTTCTATTGTTGATGTGCTTACATTAATGTTGTTAAGATGCTAACTCATATTAGTATATAATGTATGTTGAAGAACATTTTTGGGTACATAAAATACAATTGACCATGTTTGCTTATCATGAATGAAAACATGTTGTAAATGGAATATGGTATTTGAAAATGAGTGAATTTTACTCTAACCCCTAAAAATAAAGAACAATTAAATCATGTTGGCCCTATGAGGGCCACTTATAAGATGAAAGATGGAAGAAAGGAACGTTTGTTCGATGAGATTCCAAATAATAATGGAATAAACACAAAGTATGGTGTATTTTTTAAGGGAGCAGAGATGTAATACCTCTCTCAATTTTAATTATAATTTTTAATATTTGGCTTAAAAAGTTAATGAAAACAAATAAATAAATAAATAAATAGAGAAAAATGACATATAAAGAGAAATGACATGTGATGAAATATTATTTCATTTATATATTAAAAAAAATGGAACGAGAAATTATTTTAGTATAATAGTTCTCCTACGAATATGTTAAAGGGAACTATGAGGGATTAACTTCTAATTGTCTAGTTGAGCTAGTTATGCCTAGGGAGGAAGTAGCAAACAAAAAAGAAAAAAGAAAAATCCTCCTATTTGTTGAAATAGGCCACTATGTTTTGTCATGGTTGATGATAAATGCAATGATGTAGACTTTGTTAGAAAAAGGTTGTGGTAAATAAAGATAGTTCCTAAAAAAAATTAGGAGTGAACCCACTTGAAAAGATTATAAAGATAGTTCCTGAGAAATTACTAATGAACCTAGCTGAAAAAATTATAAAGATAATTTCTTTAGCATATACAAAACATATTAAAAAATTTTGAAAATTTTTCTAATAGTTACACGATACGATACCTTAGGACAAGTGAATGTTGGTTTGAATTTTGGGTGGAATATAAGCCCAAAACAATTAGAATGTTGTTCAAAGCCCAAAACGATTAGCAGAATGTTGTTAAGGCTTTAGCACGTGCAAAACATATTAATTTTTTTTGAATTTTTTTCTAATAGTTAGAGGATACCTTGGGACAAGTGAATGTTGGTTTGAATTTTGGGTGGAACGTCAAGGCCTTTTGCCTATTCTTAAAAGGAATCAAATAAGTGTAGGTTAAATTTCTAAATGTAATAATAATTATGAATTTTTTTGTTATGTGAATGAAATATTTTGTAAGAATAAATTGGTATTTGGTAAGGAAAATTAAGTGAAAAGGGAAATGGATGGTTGAAGACTACCTAAGTGTTTTGTAAGAAAAATAGAGCCCGTGCAAAGAAAGACATAAACAGTTCCAATGAAACTCATATTCCAATATCATGATATATAATAATGATATAATGACATATATAATATAATATATATATATATATATATATATAAAGTATATATATATATATATATATCATTGATTAATTATTAATAATTCACTCTAATAAGTTAGTGCAAGAAAACAACAATATTTGCTGTACAACATTATTAAAAAAAATGTATTGATAAAAACTGACAGTTAAATCAGCAGTAAAATCTTTGATCCTAAAGAGAAAGGGGTGGTTAAGGCCAATACAAAAGACCATATACAAAATTCCCTAAGCTCATTATGTCTAGAATTATATATATATATAATATATATATATATATAATATATAAAACTGCACTATAAAGTAAGCTGTATGATAAAACTGACAATTAAATCAGTAAAATCTTTTGCTCCTAAAGAGAAAGGGGTGATTAAGGCCAATACAAAAGACCAATACAAAAATTCCCTAAGTCATTCTGGTCTAGAAATTATAATATAAGTATACTATTATATAATATATATATAATAGAGTAATTAGCACTGCAAAGTGTGTTGAGTATACATATAACCAATATACACCAAATAACCAATAGCGTAACATCTATAGTATTAAAATTATTAAACTAATAGTGTAACATCTATAATATTAGAAATATTTAAAGAAGTACAATTGTGAAATTGGGTATCAATAGTCAGTTGACATAAGAGCACATCTATAATGTTAGAAATATTTAAAGAAGTACAATTATGAAATTGGGTATCAATAGTCAGTTGACATAAGAGCAGATGAAATGTATTGTATCCACATGAATCTGTTTTGGAATTCAGAATATGCATTTAACTTTCTTTATTGAGAAAATAGACAGAAAGGAGAATAATTGTAACTAATTACATTTTGGGTATTGGCATTAAGCCTAACTAATATACACAGGATTCATGTACCCATGTTAATTAATAATTCGAACGGGAAAGAAGAACTTGTGGAATGTTTTAAAAAAGACAAATAATTCGAGCAGGAAGGAACTTGTGGAATGTTTTCAAAAAAGACAAATAACTAGGTGACTCTATATATGTTGTAAAATCCTATCTTGGAAAATAAAACTTAAACAATAGTAAATCTGTATATATCAAAAACCCTTAGTACCGTGGCTTCAAATACAGCACATAAGAGGGAAAAAATAGTTGGAAATATTAGCCCACCATGCATGAGATAGAATAAAAGGCATGCTGCCTAACACCCAAAATTACAACTTGATAGTACTCATCAGGTGTGAATTATATGGAATGCACTGTAGCGGAATCAGGCCTAATATCCATGGAGGGAAGTTTCCATTTTTTACAACAAAAGAAACATTTGTGGTAGCCATCATTACCTGGAACCAAATTAAAGGTAAAGGAATCCTATAATCCTATATGACAGAAGTTGATTTCATTTATATATCAAGAAGAACGATAAAAAAAAAAATGTCGAACCCCTCACTCTATATAGTGCAACTGCATTAAATACTTTGATACCTACCATACAATCGAGGCGACTGTATCAATAGAGAAGTTATATAGAGGAGTATTTCTTCTAAAAGGAATCATGCAAGGGATTAAGAAACTTAATAAATGGGGTTTTCCACTTATACCTGCCCGAAACGGTTGGATACGGCCACTAACCAGGCCTGCATATCCATGTAAACCAGAGTTGGAAAACAATATTTAGAAAATCGAATGCTAGAGAGGAGCTAGCGATGACCAGTTCACTGGTATTCATTTAAAAGAAACAAACAATTAAAAAAAATACTAGGTAAAATTACGTGAAGCATTAGACCCAATTCGGGTTTGAATTCGGGTTTGAATGAGGAAACCCTCATGCGCGGAATGCTATTGACCTTTCAATACCACCGTGAGAAAAGGTTTAGAGTCCCTTAGTAGGAAGAAAATAATATAAAACAACTTGAGTAAAATACAGAAAAGGGATATACAATTCGTTGACAGAGGGTCATCAGAGTACCCGAGGAATGGGCACTGTGCAATCTGGTGGCAATAGAACACCATTATTATATTTCGATTCCCATAATAGTTAATAGAAAAGTGAAAGTCACTACTCATCTTGGGGTTCTACAAAGAAGTTTTCAGGCTAGGTATATATTTGTTTCTTAAACTTGACGAGCAATCATGGTCGAGATGATCTGAAGAAGCCAAGAAAACTAGTAAGTAAGAAGTAAGAGATTAGAAAAAAAAAATACTCTTTATTTGGTTTAAGTAATTTTAGTGCGGAAATTGAATTATTTAGAGGGAGATATTACACAAATTATTGTCAATTATAGTTAATCATATTCAATTGTGGTTGAATATAGCCAAGTTATAGTCAAACACAGTAATAAATTCATTAACTATAGTCATTCATAATCAAAACATAGTCAACAATGTTTAAACATACTCAACATGGACAATTATAGTCAATTGTGCTCAACCATAATCAAACAATTGACAAACGTAGCCATGTTCACCATTGGTTAAGCCATACTCACTCATACTCAATTTTTATTAAAATGTTTAATAATATTAATATTAATATGGTTTAAAACACATTAGTCTACTAATGTGGTTGACTTTGTTTGACATTCAATATTCTTTGACTTCCCTCAAACATAATTGCCTATTATTTTACTAATTAAAAAATGTAGTCAACCACATCAATTAAACATATTCAAAGAAAGTCAATCTTTGTAATCATTGTTCAAATAGTTGACCATTGTCAAACTTGGTCAACCAAATGTTTACCATATTTGACAATAGTCAACTTTGTTCACTCATAGTTGTCCTTAGTCAATGTAAGTCAACCAAATTCAAATATAATCAAACATGGTGGACGAAAGTCAAATATTGTCTATGGTAGTTAATGAAGACCATTCTTGATCAATCACAATTAAGATTTAAAAATGTTTAACAATAACAATATATTTTAATATAATTTTGCTAATTAAAATAATAATCAGTCAGTTAGTATTATGATGTTCTAATCATACAAAAGTCTATCCAACATTGTAATGGAACAATCATTGTCACAAACCTACATTATGTTGCAAGTCATCCAAAATTTCAATGTGTTATTACAAAATGGGGTCAACCACATTTAATTATGTGGTTCATTATGTTGGACTATGTTTGACAATCAACACTCTTCAACTTTGGTCAAACAAAATTGCCTATTAATATAATTTATTTGTATTAATAATCAAGCATGTTGTGATTTTGGAATGGTATAGAAATCAATCCAACATTGCAAAGCGACATGCATTGTCACAATATTACTTTACATTGTAATTTATCCAATGTCACAATGTGGCATTGTAAAATTAGTCAACTACCTTTACTAATGTGGTTGATTACATTGCACT
Source organism: Pinus taeda (assembly GCA_000404065.3). Classification (NCBI taxonomy): domain Eukaryota; kingdom Viridiplantae; phylum Streptophyta; class Pinopsida; order Pinales; family Pinaceae; genus Pinus; species Pinus taeda. Next base: position 1,828 of record APFE030131926.1, on the reverse strand, counting down.
ATGTTTAATAGTCCACGCTCTTCAACTCAATCAAATATAATCTTGTACTAATATAATTAATTGATACTAATACTCAAATGTTGTACCACATTAGTCAAACATAGTCAAACAAACTCAACCTTTATAGTAAACATTTAAATAGTTGACCATGATCAAACATGGTCAATCCTATATTTACCACATTTGAAAATAGTCAACCTTAACCACCACATGGTTTACAATGGTTGATAATGGATGATAACCATGGTTAAGCATTGTCAATTGTAAACCATGGTCAACCATTGAGAATGGTCAAGCATCATTAACCATGGTCAACCATTGTCAACCATTTTTAAAAATGGTTAACCTTGATTAACCGTTTTTAGAAATGGTCAACCATGATCAACCATTTTCAACCATATCAAAACAAAGGGAACCTTTACAGTGAAATTTTAAATTTATAACCATGATTAAAAATGGTAAGTTACCCTATCATTACCTTATTTAACAATAGTTAACATTGGTAACGACATGATTAATAATGGATGACAACCATGGTCAATCATTATGAACCATTAACAATGGTTGAATATAGTCAACCATTGTCAACCATTATGAACCATTGTCAACAATTGTAACCATGGTTGAATATAGTTGACCATAGTCAACCAAGATCTACAATGGTTGAATATCGTCAACCATGATCAACCATCGTAAACTATGATCAACCATGATCAACCATAGTGAACCATCAACAAGCATAGTCATCTTTGGTCAACCATAGTCAGCATGGAAAATTCCATGCTCTATCAACATCTAGAGGCCAAGCATGGTTAACCATTGTTAGAATAGTTGAACATGGTCGACCAAGATCTCTATGGTTGAATATGGTCAACCACAATGGTAAATCACATCTCTATGGTTGAATATGGTCAAACCACAATGGTAAATCACATCTCTATGGTTGAATATGGTCAATAATGGTCATCCCTCTTCAACCATGGTTTACTCCATTAGCCATCTCAACCATGAATGTAACCTTTTTTGTAACATTAATGTGGCATTAGCATTAACATTAATGTAACCTTGACCATGGTCAACCTCGTCAATGTAACATACCTACATGGCCTACCTAAAAGATTAATACCCCAACATTTAAAAGAATTCCTTAGTTATAATTATGATTTCACGTTCTCTTCTTCTAGTTGGATGGTCACATCACCTTCAAGAGGTAACCTTATACCATAAACCCATTAATTCTTCTTCATCGAATGATTTTATAAATACCACCACGGTTGGAAGGAAGGAGGAACCATAGAATGCAAGCATTAAGCCACACATGGTATTGATATCCTCGAGCCTTAGTTATAAGATTAGAATTTACCTCCTAATTGCTATGCATTCCTCTATCCCAATAACTTGTCTCCACACCAGTAAATCCTTGTTACTATAATGCACGCATAAACTTTAAAAATTACTCAGATAATCACATGCAACACTTTCATCACATCTACACTTTAATCAGATTGCTCAGACATATTTTCATCAACTTAATAGGTCATTCTGCTACATAAGGATGCATTAAGAACACATGCATAATAAGCATCCATCATTTCCATCATAAAGATTACTCTTAAGCAATTGACAGAATTCAAATTGATCCTTATTGGGTATACATGCAATAGAATCTATCCATCATAGATTATTATGTTACCTACATTATAATACGATAATCCGCAACCATCTAGCACCATGTGCCATGTTAACGAGAGGCTTTATATAATAGTAGAAGTTCCTTCACTAACATAAAGAAGATTTCCATTAGATTCATTTGGTATCCTACTCATTC
>APFE030131925.1:0-10220 GCA_000404065.3 Pinus taeda | reverse complement strand
TATTTATTTATTTGATTTATTTATTTTTATAGTTATTATTTGTTTAATGATAAGGGTAAAGGATATGTTATACCTGGGACGTGTTGGCGATCCTGATTTCCTTGATTAAGGGGAGCTAGCTCCTGCTAATCTCCAAGCCATTGTCTCTGTTCAGATTATGCGGGTGCTTGATAATTTCGAGTGCTTCTCTGATCTTTCGTCTATGTTGCTGCTCTTCCCTTGCGATAATTGAGGTGCTTTCCATGCAGATATGGTGTTTTGTTTTCGAAAAGTGCTCTGCCAAGGCTGAAGTACGAGACCTTTCATTCTTAATATCGGCGTCGTGCTCCTTGAGCCTTGTCTGTAGGGAGCGACCTGTTTCACCAATGTAGCTTTTTCCACATGAACAATCTATTTTGTAGACTCCTTTAAGCTGATGTTTGTCAATATCATCTTTTACAGACCTCATACCTTGCCTCAAATTTATTTTATAAAAAAAATTAGGTATGGAGGTTAGCCCACCTTATTTTAAGGGAGAGCGTAAAAAAGGTCAATTTAGCCCTTCAAATTAGGAGTTGCAACTTTCCATTCACCCTAATTTTCAAGAATAGGTTTTATTTAAGTGAATCCCATGGGCCAAATACCATATTCATAAAAAAAGTATGGTAAATTAATAAAAATATAAATAAATTAGAGGTAAGGTACATAAATAAAACAATTTTTTATATTTACTCCCTAAGTCACCTTATATACATGCAAGGGTGTAAACAAATAAAAATATAAATAAACTAGAGGTATGGTAAATAAATAAAACCTCCTTTTATATTTAGTCCATAACCCTCTTTGTATTTTTGAAGGCTAAAAAAAAAGGTTTTATTTAAGTGAATCCTATGGGTCAAATACCATATTTGTAAAAGAGGTATGGTAAATTAATAAAAATATAAATAAATGAGAGGTATGATAAATAAATAAAACATTTTTTTATATTTACTCCATATGTCACCTTATATTTAAGGACACTCAAAAAATGCGTTATATTTAGGTAAAACCTATGGGAAAAATACTATGGGCCAAATACCATGGGTTAGATTATTATTAATACCATGCAAAAAAACATTATTAACCCTAATATTAGTATTAATAAAAATAAAAATGGCACATGGTATTGACCCATGGTATTTCTGTGGAATGTAGCCTATTTAAAGGGGGGAATTAAACTAGCATAGATCCATATTTACTCAAAAATAAAATAAAAAACAATTATTAATTTTTATAAATTACTAATAGTAATTTTTAAGCTCTAGGTTTATGATAACCCATGGTATTGACCCATGGTAATACCATGGTATTCATGTGAGCATATACTATTTAAAGGGGAAATTCTATCATCATACATCCATCTTAATTCTGGGTCTACCAAGTGCTCAAAGGGATAAATAGATTTCATCTCTCTAAGAGTGGTAGATGTGGAGTTAAGATGGATATAGGTTGGTTTTTATGATAATGAAGATATTAAATAGACTTAGGAAATTATATTGTAAAAACATCTTAAGGTGAATGATTAAAGCTACATTTAGTCACTTCACAAAATTTAGTAAAAAATACCAATATCTCCATTAATATTGGTTTTTCTGATTTAACAAAAAAAATTCAAAATAGTGAAACCTTATCACTCTTTCTGCATCACCCTCGCAGAAGATTTCCCACCATTTTTCAAACATTCTCAATATGATATCTTCATGAAAAAGTTTAGGTATTGATGTTGGATTAGTTGTTTGAAAATAAGCTGGTTTGTACAACCTTTCATCTTCTGTGCTATTCTTAGTTTGTCTTAATGATCTGTAGGGGTTGGAGCCACTGCACCATATTTTCCTAAAAGGTGAAGATTGTTCACCAAAAAGGAAATTAATCTACATGTTACAACACTGTTAAAAAATGGGGGATGAACATTACACAAAAATGAGAAATAGTTCCTTAGAAGTTACATAATGATTTAAAAATAAAAAAATTCACTCTCAAACTATTGACGGCTAGCCATTTTCGGAGAGACTGCAGGCGCGCGCGTGAACTAGTGGGAGCCCTAGGAGAGCTGCGATCAGTGCCGACGCTTCGGCTTCGGCCGTGAGGCCTACCCATTCTGGGCCTTGGCCGCTGCCATGGCCCATCCACACCCATCTCAGGGGGACTCTGAGAAAGCTTTCTCAGATCTGGTGAAGTCCCTTCCCCCTTCCCGCCCCAAACCTGCAACTTCAAAATTTGTCAAGAAACTGGATATTCTCCAAGAAGTTCAGCTGCCCCCATCTCTACCTCGAATGGCAGCATTATCTCTAGCAGAAAAAGGACTAATAGGACAATTCACAGGTTTATGGCCCTCACCAAGAACAGTTCAAAGATGGGTGGAGAGGAACTGGTCCGACAAAATCCAAGGAAAGATCTCAATCCGATTCTGTGGCAAAGGTTACTACACTTTTCATTTCGAATCTAAAGCAGATAAGGATCTTATTTTTAGGAATGGCCCCTACTTCATGGATTCCAGAGGGCTTTACCTAAACAAGTGGACTCCTAACTTCGACCCAAAACTGGACATCCCCAACGCAGTCCCAGTATGGGTCCGTCTTCCTCTTCTGTCCTTGCATTGCTGGGGATATGAATCGGTCAAAGCAATCGGAAACACGGTTGGGAAATACATCGACAAAAGTGAACCTAAGGACAACATGCAGGCATGCGCAAGGATCTGCGTGGAAGTGGACCTCAGAAAAGGACTGCCGGAAGCCATCAAGCTCAAGGTAGATGACTGGAGCTACATACAACAGCTGGACTATGAGCAGATACCCTTCAAATGCAAGGTATGTCATGAATACGGGCACTTTGCTAATAGATGCACTAAAGTAACTAATCTGGAAACTGAAGATCAAGGAGGACAATGGGAGACAGTAAAAAAAAAGAAAGCAACCCCCCCTCTAAACCTGAATCATCCTCTGAATTGTCTGGATCCTCCTCCCAACGCCCCATCTCTCCCCCTCCCAACCCTCCGGGCCCATCCCAAGATCCGCCCTTCCCTTCTTCCTCCAACCCTTTTTTGATCCTTGCCTCAGAAGATCCTCAGTCTGAACAGCCCTCCTTAGATCTGCCTGATCCTCCCTTGATCTCTTCGACCCTCTCCCAGCCCTCCTCAGAGGCTCCTCCTCTTAGAACCACCAGAAGCTCCTCAAAAGAAATTGTTACTTCAAGCGATCTTCACAAGAAGCCTGGCCCAGGTAGGAAGTCAGCTAAGCAGCATCGAGAAGAAAGCACTCAAAAGGACATTTCTCTTGGATTCCAAACCCCTATGGAATCATTCATGATAGGACATCAGGAAAAGGAAATAGCAGGGAAAGATTTCGAGAGGCGAGCACCTCCCCGCTCGAATGCCCCATGATGAAGCTCCTATCCTGGAACAGCAGGGGCATGGGGCACCCCTCCAAAACAACCGCCTTAAGAGACCTTCTTCATAATGAGAGACCCGAAATCCTGTTGATTCAAGAGACCAAACAAAAGCAAAACGAAATGCAGAAGATCATAGACGCCCAAAGGCACTTCTCAGGCGTCATTAGCAGCTCCAGAGGAGCATCAGGAGGAATTGTAACCATGTGGAATAGCCAAAATTGGGACTGTAATTCAACCATTTACAACCAAAATTGGATAAGGACCAATCTGAATAGCAAAGAGGAGAACTGTGATCTCATCATATACAATGTTTACATTCCCAACCATTACAGAGAAAAGGAGCAGTGTTGGAAGGAACTGAAAGAAAACATAGATAAGGAGCAAACATCAAACATCATATTAGCTGGAGATTTCAATTTAATCCTCCACGCGAACGAGAAAAGAGGAGGAAACTTTATGCACGACCCCTTCATAAATCAGCTGGAGGGAATAATGCTAGAGCATGAAATGGTCGACATCATCCCAAGAAACCGAAAATACACATGGAACAACCGAAGGTTGGGACCAGGAAATATTATGGAACGATTGGACAGAATTTTGGTCAACATCACCCTCCTCTCTTCCTTTGCAGCTTGCCACACCAAAATTCTCAGCTCCACAGCTTCTGATCCCTTCCCCATTCTCCTCACGATGGAATCCCACCTCCAATTGGGACCAATTCCATTCAGATATAATCCGCTATGGAGAAACAACTCTTCAGCCGAAGCAATTATAGAGGCCACCTGGAAACAGCACGTAGAAGGTTCCCCCAGCCATATATGGGAAACAAAAATCAGGAGTGTAAGAAAAGCGCTCAAAGAATGGGCAAAAATCAGCTATCAAGAGCCAGAAAAATTTAAAAAAAAAATAAAGCAAGACTTGGAGGAAGTCCAGAAACAAATAGAAGATCAAGGACTCTCCCAACAACTAAAAAACAAGGAATGGGAAATACAGGGACAGCTCATGCACATCAATAGAGTTGAAGAGATAAAGTGGAGGATTAAATTGCGACAGCTATGGTTGAAAGAAGGAGATAAGAATACAGCATACTTCCACAAACAAGCTACAGCTAGGAAAACAAGGAATAGCGTTAGTGCTATTAATGATAGCGAAGGCAATCACCACAATAACCAAGAAGACATCAAGAGGGTAGCCTCCCATCATTTCAGGAGCCTTCTTACTGAAGTTCAAGAAGAAGTTGATTACTCTGAGTTGCTGCAATATCTCCCCAAAGGCATTACTCTGGGAATAAATGAAAGCCTAAATCGAGAAATAAAGGAGGAAGAGATTAGGAAAGCAATCTAGACCCTGCAGCCGGACAAGTCACCTGGGCCAGATGGATTTCCAATCAACTTTTATAGGGATCATTGGCAGCTGATAAAAATATCTGGCAAAAATGCTGAGGGGAATACAAAGGAAAGGGAAAATGGGAGGCTTTACTAATTCAACCTTCCTTGCTCTCATTCCCAAGGAAAATCGACCTACCTCATTCTCCAGGTTTCGTCCAATATCCTTGTGCAACTCCTCATACAAGATCTTCACGAAAATCATAGCTATGAGACTCTAGCCCCTCCTTCCATCCTTGATTTCTGAAAATCAAGGTGGCTTTCTGTCTAATAGGCAAATCCATGACACCATTACTTTGGTCCAAGAAGCCATCCACTCCAGCACCTCTAGACAAGAGAAAGGATTTGTTCTCAAACTCGACTTGGCCAACTCTTTTGACCGGGTAAGGCACTCCTTCTTGTTTGCTGTCTTGGAAAAAATGGGTTTCAATTCCTCTTTCATCAACACCATTGCTGCTTGCATATCAGGACCTTGGATATCACCCCTGATTAACGGTCACCCCTGTGAAGCCTTCCAATCCTCTAGAGGACTAAGGCAAGGTTGCCCTCTATCCCCCTACCTTTTCATTCTTATGGCTAAATCCTTCAGCAAAGCTCTGGATCACAATAGAAGAGTCGGCCTTATAACAGGCATTAAATTTGGGAATGAAGTCAAGAACATTAACCATTCTCAATTTGCTGATGACACTCTATTGATTGGAGGGGCCTCTACTACCATAGCAAGGCACTTCAAAATCCTCCTTGACCAATACATGGACTACTCAGGGGGAGCGGTCAACTTCCACAAAAGTTGCGTCTACGGCTGGAACATTTCTAACCAAACAGCTCATAGTATTGCCAACATCTTTGGAGTCACATACAAGGAAAAATGGGATCACTTCTCCTACCTTGGGATGCCGGTCAGCCTGGGACCATTAAAAGCAGCGACATGGAATGAAATAATAGACAAAGTCAAAAGGAAAGTCCAGCAATGGGAAACTCATTGGCTCAACCCAGCAGGCAGATTAATCCTGCTCAAATCAGGTATAACCTCCCTTCCCCTATACAGATTACTCTTTATCAAGCCCCTGCCATCTTTCATCATAAACTGGAAGCCGCCCTCAGAAATTTCCTGTGGCAAGGAGGGAAAAAAGAAAAGAATAGATTTAACTTGGTCAGCTGGAAAAGTGTTATTCAATCTCAGGATAGAGGAGGCCTTGGAATAAGAGCTCCTAAAATTCTCAATCTAGCATTTGGGATTAAAATGGCCTGGAGGCTAATCAATGGACCAAAATCTTGGTGGAAGCAAGTCATAGAAAGCAAATACCTCAATGGCACAAGACAAAGGCTTCTAGAAGATGGCATCCCCAATAGGGATTCCTACAAAATTTGGCACCTCTACAAGAAAGCAATCCCATTCCTCAGGCAAAATACTTCAAAAATCCCTGGAGGAGGGGACATCATAAACTTTGCCACTGATAAGATAATGGGACTCCAACCTCTTAATGCTATTGAAGAAGCCCTCCTGATCATCCATTATCTCAATAGTAAAGGCATTCAAAGACTTGGACAAATCTTGAAATGGGATCCAGACACACATGCCTGGACAGATTGGGATTTCCCAGGTATCCCAACAGCCTTGGAAGCGAGCTTCAATGCTCTCAAAGCAAATCTTCATAACAGAGCCCCAGTAAAAAAAGAAGCAGCAGATGGACTTCGTTGGGATCCCACAGGATCAAATTACACCATCAAGTCAGGGCACCAACATATCTGCAACAACACATATCAGATACCCATCTGGAATCATTGGCAAATAATCTGGAAATCAGACGCCATCCCAAAAATTAAATTCTTCACATGGTTGTTATTAAAAGGTAAAGTTCTCACTGCGGAAAATTTACACAAGAGAGGGATCAACGGTCCATCCAGATGCCCCAACTGTTGCTCAGCAGAGGAGACAATGCTACACTTATTCATAGACTGCCCCTTCGCCAAAAGATGCTAGACCAAAATGTCATCCATGGGAAATATAAGCTGGCATCCTCAGCAAAACATTGCTAAGACATTGTATGAATGGAAAAAGAATTGCCCATGGAAAGACAAAAGGAGTAGGATTGTGAGAAGAATTTGGGACATTATTCCTTACTCCTTATTATGGAGAATTTGGCTCTCAAGGAACAAAAAGATTTTCCAAAATAGAAAGACCAATGTTCGAACAACATGCAGCAAAGCCCACATCTTGGCTCAGGAGGCAATAGCAGCCAAACACAAGGGGAAAATCCAAGCAAAGGATTACACAGTGGAGGAAATATTTGTCATCAACCACATCCTGGAACGGCCAGGACAAAACCAGGAGACTCAAAATACTGACAGAATGCAGCAAACTAAAATAAAGGATTGGGAAATCAGACTATCAGCTCAAGATTATAAGAGGTGGATACAGAGCAACAATTGCACAACATTATATTTTGACGGGGCCTCTAAATCGAACCCAGGCCAAGCAGGAGTGGGAGGAGTAATACTGAATGAGGCAGGGGACAAAATTTGTAGTTATGAATGGAGCCTGGGAGAGAAAACAAATAACAATGCAGAGGCACTAGCCTTATACCAAGGATTACTTCAACTAAAAAACCTGGGTATTAAAAGTTCTTTAGTTTTTGGGGATTCGGCAATTATAATACGTCTCATGATCCACAATCAGAGATCCCCCAACAACAATCTTCAGCAGCACATAGAGCGTATTAAGCTCCTCCTCAAAAATTTTGATGACATTAAGTTTTACCATGTCCTCCGCACTCTAAATAAGAAGACAGACAAGCAAGCGAACAACGCTGTTGGAAGAATGGCAGGAGCGTTAAGGTGTAATGAAATAGACAGCTTCCACCCATTGCCATGAAAAAGGAACATCATTGCATAGTTCAGCAATGCTTGGTCAAATAAGCGTGCGATGGACAAGGACTATTCAGAAGCAGGACTCTCTTCAGTGATCATAGCACGCAAAATTAGGCTCACCCGACCCTAGTCAGAAGCAATTACTTGAGCACAAACATCAGCGATCATTTCAACACCGGCACCAACAAAACAGGATCAGCAAAGGAGGATCGTCTGAAGGATTTGGCTCAGACCAACATCCCTCTCGTGATTCTGGATTTTTCTTGGAATCCCGACCACCGCCCGCTACATTCTATAAATTTGACCCTCAGCTCCCAAAGTATCACTCATCAGCTTACTCTTGGCGATAAAGCTACAGTGCAGAAACCTCAACTTGGAACGAGCGGGCCTCCTTGGACTTACTGGCGGGACTCCACTCTGGTATCATTCTCTCATTCACTGTTTAGTTTCTACCTAACCAGTGCTTTGGTGACTTTCAGGAACACAAAAGCCTGAACTTGGGAGGTCGCTCTCCCCTTAACAGATCTCTCTGCTCCCTCAGCTCCACCAGCTCACCTCTCTGCTCCCTCAGCTATACCCCCCATTCGGTTCAGCCCTGTTTCTCCATCTTCCTTCATCTCGGAATCCATTTGTTGCACCTTCTCTCTCAGCACCCGGCCCCTGGATATCCTCTCCTTGGCTACGCGCTATTGGATCCCATTCTATTCTTTCTCCTCAAGCAGAACGGATATATCTTTCGTGGGCTTTGTTCACTCTCCCACCCGTTTTATTCATCGCATTCGTATCAGTCTAATCAAAATTGTCCTCAAGTTTCCCCCCTTCTTCGCCTCTGTTTTCATTACCTTCACCTACTGCATCCTCTGCTCATCAATGGCGCGCAGCGAGGACTGCCTTCACTGTGCTGATTTGCAGGCAGAACTGGAAGAAATAAGGACCCAACAGACTGTCCTCGATGACAAGAAAAAACTCCTGGATGCCAGATTGGAAGAACATGACAGACGTCTGGAAGAGCAGAGCAGAAGGCTTTTTGAGCAGGACCGCATCATGACTGAGAAATACAAGGTGGAAATTTAGCTGTTTATGCACAAAGCAGCATCCCTTCAAGAGCAGTTTAGACATCTTACCAATCGCTGTGCACATGCTGAGGAATCAATATCCATTCTCAAGTATATGATGGACAAAAGAAATACCATTGCCACCAGCTCTTCTAGCGTTAAGCAAGAAGCAAAAGATGATCAGCCAGAGGAATCAACAACGAGGCACATTCAACATATAATGATAGATTAAAAGTACTGTAGATGCATCTTTCTGTTATTCTCTTTCATCAGAATCTATAGTAGCACAGTTTTAGACAGTAGAAAAAGTAGCAAAGTAAGGATCAAGGAGGTGGTCTCGTTTTGTAAACCCCTTGATCAAAGACAAACATCGCATATTATGTACCAGAGGAGACTGAACCCCTGGAATTTTTCAGAAGATCATATATATAGCAACCGAACTTTAAAAAAAATAAAAAATGGGAGACGTATGAGGGTAGTGAATTATGCTAATAAGCAATTTAGATTGGGAGAGACGTAATTAAATTTTATTATTTAACTGAAGATTTCCAATTAAAATAATAATAATTCTACATTTATATATTCATATATTGATTGGAAGGCTTCTCACAACTATCACTTCTTTCAATTAGATCCCCTTCAAACCTTTGGGATACCTAATACTTTCTTATATAATATAGTTAGGGCTTGCTACTTATTGGCGTGTTGGGGTAAACAAACTTGATGTGCTTTTTTTTTTTTTTTTTATCTCGCAGTTGGAGACTATGGAATAAGAAAAAAATTTGATAGCTTGAAAAAAGTGATAGCTTGACAAAAGTTGTAGAGAAAAGATTAATCTCTCCTACCTTGATAGAACTCGTGGTCAATATCAACACCTACAAGAACTTTGTTGTGCAATATTATCAAAACTAATAGAAGGATATGAAAGAGTGTATTGTAAGAACCTTGACAAACATGACCATTGAAACTTGGAACATTGTTTGTAGGAAGACAAAATTATGTTTCTTTTTGTAAGTTTTAACCCTGTACAGGAATTACATGCATACGAATTCTAAAACAAAGAAAATAAACAATGCGAGAGCATAACACATAAAACACATATGCACAGAGATTTCCCTTGGATCCCAAAACCAGGACTACCAGCTTTATTTTTCATTATATTCCTTTCAATGTTACAATACATATTTATACATGCCGAAGCATCCAATACCATGGACCAAAAAACCATCGCATCCAAAACCATGGACCGAAAACCATAGGTAGGTTCGCCCAACCTAATATAGGTTCAAAAAAAAAAATTCCCGCGGCGCTGCCCTAGACTCCGTAGAGGGGGGCTACCCACCCCCCTCAAACCCCCCGGACAGGGGGGGTTTCTGCCCCCCCTCTGCACAATCGGTGCAACGAAGAGGGGACTTCGCCCCCCCTCTAACCCCCCGGTTCACTATGTAGGTTAGTCGTGGAAAGAATATAACACAACCCAACAATCTCCCACTTGTTGTTTTCT
>APFE030131924.1:6724-20976 GCA_000404065.3 Pinus taeda | reverse complement strand
GAATGGACAAAAGGAGTCCAAGAGACCTTGGGATGTGAAACCCAACGGTAACAATATGTACTATAAATGTAAATCATTTGTTAATAAAAATTTTATTCTCATGTTTTATGCTTCACATTATTCTTGCTGCCCATGTGTGTTTAACATTTATGTAGAGAAATTTAGGTCACTAAATTGACCAAACACGTTGCATGAGGAAATGAAATCATAATTCCAATATGCAGTGGTTTTTCTTGCTCCAATAGTGTTTAATTGTGTGAAGGACTACTTACCAACATGAAGAGATAGCTGACCAAAGGAAAGTTAGGAAACTTGAAGAAGTTCTTATCAGAGTGGTCTCGTGCTATCATGAGCATCATGTGAGAAAATAACCTTTTCCTAATCGTGTTTATCTGTGCTGTTGTAGGCTTTGAAATCCATGTGTCTTGGAACACTATTTTTTGAGATTTTGATGTAACAAACCCCGATAGACTTGATATATATATAGATATACATAGATAGATGCATGTTTTTATAATCTACTTATGTGTGTATATATCATGATGATGAGTTCAATTTTTATATATATAAATGGTGCAAGTGTCTATCTAAAACAAAATTTGCTAATGCATTTGTTAATGTATTCAAATTTTGTGGAATGTGTTGATATGTGATATAATTAAAATTCCTTTCCAGTAATCGAACACGTAGATACATGCACAAAAGTTGTGGATTTCTTACTGAATAATGACCATTCGATCATAACACAATGAGTTGTGAATCTAACTTAACAACTAAATTTCTGATTCTGAGAGCAATTGCTTCTAATAATAGTTCAATTACTGCACTGTACTCAGAAATATTATTTGTCGTTCATCCTAGGCAAATACCTTGCAAATTGATCAACTCACCATTAGGGATGAAGAGTGCCCAAGTTGCAGAGGATAAATTTTGTGTGCTATGACAAGCACCATTAGAAAAATCAACATAATGGTTTGATGACTTCTGCAAACCAAGTGGAACACAAGGTAAGCAGAGGAAACATATCTGCAAAGAAAAAATTCACACCAAAAAATAAAAAATTCACACCAATGAATTTTACAAAAGAAATTACATGAAATTCATGCATAATACTTTTTCAGATAAAGCCCATTGCGGGGTTGTGCTAATACATTACCTTCATATTCAACCAGCTCATAGGTGCATTTTTGCAAGACACGTTTAATGATGTATGGCCCATGCCACATAGGTTCAAACTTCTCATCTCCCAACTTATCATTGCCTTGGTCATACAACAAGACCAAGTCACCTTCAGTAAAAACTTGTGGAGGAACAACTTGATCATAATGGGCTTTAACTTGTTTTTTTTGTGCTTCGATAACCATTACAGCAATACAGTGGATCTCATCGATCCTCCTGAGATAAAGTAACCGCTCCTCTTCAGGTGAGGTATCGGGGAATATCTCGATAGTTAGTTTTAACAAAGGAATCTCACACTTAATAGGGAGTGTTGCCTCTAAACCATATACCAAATGGAATGGAGTGAAACTAGTGGTTGTCTTAACCGAGGTTCAGTAAGCCCAAAAAGCCAAGAATAGCATAAGAATCCAATCCTTTTTATGCTTCCCAATGGTACGTTGAAACATAGTAACTAAGACTTTATTAATCACTTCAACTTGGCCATTGGCCTGTGGGTAGTAAGGAGTTGAGGTGTACTGGTGAAGACCCAACTGAGCAGTAAGCTCTACCATCATGTCCTAATGAAAATGTGATCCGTGATCAGTGAAAGTGGCTTGAGGGATGCCAAAACAAGCTATGACATGGTTAAAGAGGAATTGAGCAGCAGTTATACCATCATAATTATATGTGGGCATCACCTTGGCCCATTTAGTAAAATAGTTGATGGCGACAATGATACAACCATGCCCCCCAGCCGAGTGATGGTTACATGTCATGAAACATATTCCCCATTTAGTGAATGGGCCAACAGTAACAACTGGGTGTAAGGGTGTTGGCGGGACGCGTTTTTTACGGTTATAAATCTAGCATTCATGGCACTTCTGAACTTCCAAAATGAAATCTTTGAAGATAGAAGACCAGAAATAACTAGTGTCAAAGATCTTATGAGCAGTGGCATAGCCTAACATGTGACCACCACATGCCCCAGAGTGGAAGTCATTCAAAACTCGTTCAGCCTCTTCAAGTGTTAGACATTTATGAAGAACAGAATCAACATCGACTTGGTTGGGACTAATGCCCGATGCAGCGTCAGTCAGATCGAGACAACTCAGATTGGAAATTTTGGGTCTGAAGATAAACATTAATATCTCCATACCATGGGTTGAGAGTACTGATGAGAAACAAACTTTCATCAAGAATCTGCTTGGTAAAATCAGTGGAGGTATTTACAAAAGGAAGGGCACAGATCAATTTGGAAAAAACTCGTGACTTCCTTGATTTGGCATAAACTCCAAATCAAAATTTATAAGATAAAAATCCATTTAGAGTATTTTCACCCAATCTGATGGGTCATAATATAAGTCATGGGGCTACAGTCATAAGTCACTGTGGCATTTTTTCGAAGAATAAAATGGCGAAATTGTTGAACAGCATGGACTACTGCCAAGGCAAGCTTCTTGACATTAACATATTGAGTTTCTATGCCAATAAGATTTCAACTCAAATAATAAACCACATTTTCATTGTCATCGTCATCGTCCTGGACTAGCACCATAGCAATGGTATTGTCAACCGCAGCCAAGTATAAGAAATAATCATGATGGTAGGTGGGACGAGGTAATAAAGGGGCACTAATGAGTGTCTACTTTAGATCATCAAAGGATTGTTGGGAAATTTCATCCCAAATGAATGGGATCGCCTTCTTAAGCAAGTGAGTAAATCCCTTGGCAAGCTCAGTGTAATTAGGGGCAAAGCGATGAAGAAAATTAGTCTTCCCTTGCAAACTCTCCAATTGGTGCAGTGATGAAGGAGCGGGTAGATTTACAATAGTCTCTACTTTCAAAGGATAGATTCGGATGCCTTCTTTGGACACAACAAAACCAAAGAGCCATCCATATTCGACGCAGGAGACACATTTATGCAGATTGAGATGAATATTATAGTGTCAAAAACGTAGAAATATTTCTCGAAGGTGGTCTAGATGGTCATGACGCTTAGGAAAATGCGCTAGTAAGTCATCTAAATAATGTTGAACGATGTGTTTAATATCATTAAAGGCATATTAATTCGCTCTCTGGAAGGTAGCACCAGCGTTTTTGAGACCGAAAGGGAGATTTTTATAAGCAAAAGTCCCCCATGCACAGATGAAAGAAATCTTGTGTTGATCAGCGGGCACGATGTTAATCTGGTTATAACCAAAAAAACCATCCATAAATGAAAATATCTCACTCCCAGCACACTCATCAATGATCTGATCAATGAAGGATGTGGTATAATTGTCTTTAGGGAACACACGATTGATAACATGGTAATCAACACAAACTCAAATGGTTCACTGATTTTTAGTAACATGTACAATATTAGAAACCTAGTATGTCTATGGGATAGGGTAAATAAAACCAACCTTTAGAAGTTTTTCAACTTCTCCCTTAATATCAACGGCCTTTCCGGGATGAACTAGACAGAGTCATTGACGAACAAGATTCGCATTAGGATATGTGGGTATTTCATGCACCACTATAGCTAGATCAATACCAAGCATTTCCTCATATGACCAAGTGAAGACATTGCAAAATTATTTAAAAAGGTAAGTGTAAACCCTGATCTCATCAGGAGAACAGGAAAACCTGATGTGAATGTTCTCGACAATTTCAAGTTTAATGGAAATGTCGATTGGCATGGTTGCATTAATATTTCCCATATTACCTTTGGACAAAACTTTAGGCACAAAAATAGGTGTTTGAAGTGGATGCGTCAGGTTATGAGAAATAAAAGTCTCAAGACACGAAGGAATCTCACTCAGACTTGGAAGAAATGAGGAATGATGATGGGCATCATTCCAAGGAGTTTCATTAAGAGACATAACCTCAACAATACTCTCGTCAGTGGGGAATATCTCATTCAAGGCATCCAGATAATCCCAAGAACCAAACCAAGGAGATTTTGAATACGTGTCCAGGTTCATACTAAGAATAGTATGGATTTCAGAAGTAGTCATCGAAGCCAAGACAATTTCTTGATAATCTTGTTCTAAAGGACTTAGCAACATAACATCACCAAAAGATTCAACTTGATCTGTAGTAGGGATGATCCATGG
Organism: Pinus taeda; assembly: GCA_000404065.3. Taxonomy (NCBI): domain Eukaryota; kingdom Viridiplantae; phylum Streptophyta; class Pinopsida; order Pinales; family Pinaceae; genus Pinus; species Pinus taeda. Next base: position 16,721 of record APFE030131924.1, on the reverse strand, counting down.
ATCACTTGAGGTAGAGATCATGTTGATCGAGGCGATATGTGGAGGTGGGAGAGAAAAAGTTCCCATTAAAGTAGAATCTTTGAAAAGACTTGCCCCCACGCTCTCATATGAAATATTGGTATTTCCCACATATGGGACGTTGTCATTTGAAGCATTGGAAGAGAAAAATTACAATTGATCGATGGTGAAAATTCTCCCTTCATGAGGCAAATGTAGTACACAGAACAAATAGGAAACCACACAAAACATGGCATGATTCCATCTTTTCCCAAGTGGAAATTTGTAATCCAGATTTGCATCTACAACCTCTACTTCTAATTTGACATTTTTCCCTTCCAAGGTGATGGGAAACTTGTGAGAATACCATAAGGACGGGAGCCTCTGCCATAAAAGGCTTCTAAGGTGTTTTGGGACTAGTTGAGAGGTGGAGAGCCAATGGCTTTCCAACATGAAGCAAACATGATTCAGGTGGAAGCACCCTCATCAATGACAGTCTGATGAATCATCTTTCCCTTTATAATAACTTGAATCAAAAATGAAATTTGATGGGGAAGGCGAGTGACATGGTTTTCTAGATCGAAAGTGATCAAATTTGAATCGACAAGATCGATATCTCCTATAGCAAACAATAATGATTTCCACTACGTTAGACAAGTTTGGAGAACTTCCAAGGCAAACATCGCTGAAGGTGCTTGAGCCAGATCTTCAACAATACTGTAATGTTGAGAAGCTCTAGCGTTTGGATTATAAGATGACTTCCAAAGCACACCTTTGGGAGGTGGTTAGACGATGGATTCATTATTAGGTATTTTTATATGAAGAAGACTAGACGTGGGTGGAGCAAAAGTAGAAGGTGCATCAATGGCTTCCTTTTCCACCATCTTCCTTTAAGGAGTTTGATAATCTTTCGACTAGGTGGCAACAGAAATAGGTACTGTACCACCCATGAAAACCTGAAAACCTAAAGAGGCAGAGGATTGTGGTTAGGCTACCAACTGATTCTGATGAGATGGAAATGGCTCTTTCAGTACAGTCGAGGTCCCTTTTAATAAGCAAATAACTTCCACATGACGGGGACAATCCATGGTGTAATGATCTTCCTCACAAATGAGGCAAGGATACTTAAGCTTATGTTTGGAGGCATCATCAGTAGATGGCTTAGGAGGATCCTAATTTAGGGTATTAGATTTTGCTTTATATGTACCCTTATTCTTACCTTTGGAATATTTTTCTACCGTGGTAGACTGGATGGCATTAACCTCAAAGTTTTTACCAGGATTGGATGGGGTTTTCGAAGGAGTATTGGAACCAATGTTCGAAACAATTTTTTTCTTCAAAGAAGATTTAAGTGAAGTTTGAGATACTAATCCAATTATGCCATCAAAAAGCGATACGTTTAGAGACTTCGAATATGTTGGATCCAAAGATGGCCTTGGAGAATCAAGCAAGATTTCATATAGCATTCCAGATTGGGAATAAACTAAATCCAAATACTAGGCATGTACAATGGCTTGATCCTCAGTAACACAACCTCCCATTGCTATGTCTGCAATTAATTTGTTTACAAATGATTTGGTAAACCATTCGATTAACAACTCATCGGGGATTTAAAACTTGATGAGGCGACACCAATGTCCCCATTCATGGATATGATCAAAGATGTGGGTTGTGGTATCGTGTTTCAGATATGTGAGAAAGTGGGTACCAATTTCATAATGAACCGATAACTAGAAGTGAGTGACAAAGGCCATGGCCAAAGAACTAAAGTCTCCATAGGTACCTCGAGGAAACTTGATGTACCACTTTATGGCAACACCTGTCAAGTTATGTTGAAAGAGGCGAAGATGAACATAATCATCATTGTAGGAATTGGAAGAACACCATAACTGATATGTCATCACATGGGCCTGAGTGTCTTCTTTAGTTTTTCCTTCGAATTTCGAGCAATCGCTCAGAAAATTAGTGGGAACTAGAGACCAATAAGGTGAACGAAGTATCAGATCATTAGTAAGCCTCAAGACATCGAGCAGTTCCAATGTCACTAGAAACAACAATTGCAGGTTAAAAGGCATGTAAGGCCTTTGATAAGGCCCAGTTTATGGATTAAAACATTGTTGATAATGGTTTTCCCCCAAAACGAAGGATTTTGACCATAAGGGCCTTGATTTTCCCCCACTGAAGGATTCCCTGGCCATAAGGTGGATTTTGTCTAGGGTAGGGTTGATATTGACCTATCATAGGTTGTTGATAACCATAAGGAAGATAAACATTGTGCACGGCATATGGATTGTAAGGCTTCTGCAATTGTTGACCTTGGTAATAAATCTATTGGACCTGCTGCTACAGGGGTTGGCATTGTGACTTCAAGGTTTGACCTTGTTAATATAAAGGTTGCATTTTCTACTTCAAGGGCTGAAATTTTTGTTGCAATGGTTGACCTTGCTAATAAAAGGGTTGATTGGGTTGTTGTAAAAACTACGTTTCTTGTTGCAAATTTTATTTAAATTATTGCAAATATTGCCCCTGCTACTGCAAAGGTTGCGCCTACTACTGCAAAGATTTCCCTTGTTGCTACAAAGGTTGTTGTTGAAAAATTCCTTGATGAATTCCTTGTTGGTACTGATAAGTTCCAATCTGGATTTGACCATATGCACTAAGAATGCTATTTTTCCTAGGTTGCACATGAGGACCTACTTGCGGAATATAAGGTGGAATTTGCAGTGCTTATGAACCATATCGAACATAAGACTGTTGGAGGGGTATCTAGGCCAAATAAGGGTTTTGATACGAGATATTACCTACCCCCACTGAAATAGATGATTCAGCGGGATTAGGAACACCACTAACAGGTTGACTTACTCCAACCATGTGAGGTTGTGATCCACTCACATGGGTTCCACTCGAGATAAGAGGTATATTTGGATTTTTCCCCCCATGCTGTGAATGAGGTGGTGGCACATTCTATACACTTGATGGGGGAATTGAGGAACTTACAGACATATAAAATGAAACCATCGGTTGCACCGGAATGGAAGGTTGAAACGAAGGTAATGGTTGTGTTGGAATAGTTAGTTGAATCAGAACTGCAGTAACAGTAGTTTTCACAAGGATGTCAGAGGTCACATTAGGAATAAACAGACCAGAAGTAGGCATAGAATTCAATGACAAAATTGGATTTTGGTATAACGAAGAAGCACTGGGAGTTCCTAAAACTATTTGAGCCAACATTGTATAACCATGTGAAAGCATAAGACCATTGTTCTCAAGATGTGAATGAGATGGAACTCTACCTTCATAGGGAAATCCTTTTGAGGGAAAGTCGTATTCAAAATCATTATCAGCACTAGGAGTGTGAGTAGTGAAGATTTCCTGAGGACCTCAAGGTGAGGTTGGAAGCTCACCTTCACTCATCTCTTGAGCTAACTTCTTTAGGGAAGGCTCAAGGCATGTTCTCATAAATTCTTTAGGGAGGATCAAGACTAGATATCAGGACGGGTACACTGCATGATTGCCAAGTTTCGGGCACTCTGGGGTATGACACAAGGAAGTGTAGGAGGCGTGACAACATATTGTGTAACAATGGCAAACTGCTCTTGGATTGCATCCATCGAGGAGTAATGGAGAAGCTAATTGACCACTTCCTCATTACACTTTACAATATGATCTTTGAGGAAGAACCACCTTGCATGTGACGTGGGGAAATGGAAGCAGTATCAGAGATCACATATTGGTTTGACTCACTAGATGGCACCTTCCTTAGAGTGTTTGATGATCAAAAGTCACCGCATCTTTTGCCAAGAAATGAAACTAAAAAAATTATCATGAAATAAGTGTCATATCATCTTGCCACATGGTTGTCAGTAGCTTTGCGCAGGAAGAAGAAAGCACCTTGGCTAACTCTTTCCATGCAAATTGGATTGTACAAGATAAAGAATCTGAAAGTACGGATACTAAAGGAAAGGTGATAGACAAGTTAGCATTCGATACTTGAGACTTTAATCCCTATGATCCCCATGGAATTTTCAAAGACCATTGTGTGAGAATTCACTTTTAATGGCTTAATAGGACATTTCACTGGGAGGAGGAGGATCCATGGAAGAATTGTTATAATGCCTCCAAGTCCCACCAATCGGTTAGTTTTGTAGGAACTTCATAGGTGATTACACAAAAGGAAGCTACTCTAGAAGCAGTGTCAGTGGAAGGGAGCAACCCCATGCAAAATAAGAGAAACAGAAAGGTTTCTTATAGTCCAGGGGGAGAATGAAGCTGCAAGATGAAAATGATCCAACTATTATGAAAGTGACTTTAGCACCAAAGGAAAAGAGGAAATAGAGAATGTAGAGAGAAGAATTGAGGAAGAGGGAAGAGAAAAGGAGATTGCAGGAAGAAAATAAGAAGCAAGAATAAGAAGAGAAGCGAAAGTAGGAAGAAGAAGAAAGGTGTAGCGTAATAGCAGAAGCATGGAGAAGAAGAAAGTCATAGTGCAATAACATAAGAAACAACACAGAAACAAGGTGAAAAGAAAGAATAGAATCGGAAACCAACAGAGGAGGAGGGTGGATAGATACAGGATCAGGAGCTTGTTCAACATATTTAAGAATTGATAGAGATCGATGACATGGAGGCAAAACTGGAGCCACAGAATCAAGATGTCAACCTAATGCCTAGCACACAACAGGTCACTATTTAGTCTCCAACACCTCCAGTAGTAGAGTCAGCTCCAGGAAAGGAAGGGGAAGTTTTTCCTCTTGATGATGATCCACTTATGGACACGTACAATCTGTCATATGATGAACACCAGAAGAAGACTGTACAAGCACCATTTTTCATATGATATCGCATCTCAAAAGACTGTACAAGCACCATTTTTCATATGATGTCACATCTCCTGTATTTATTATCGAAAGGGTAATTGTGTCTGACACCAAGAGAAATTCCGCAGTCGTTGCCTCAGCCAACTTGGCCTTCGTAGGTGAAAAAATTCAAACACTTGGTATCTGATAATTGAGAATAAGAAATTACCAATGAAATTGTAGGCTTTTAGGAAAGAGGTTGAACAACCTTGCACAACAGCTCAAAATGTAGCTTCCACATAGGTCCACTTAGAGGAAATCAGGGCAGTGATACTTAGTGAATTATCAACACTTGGAGAGACCATGCAGAACCTTGATGAGGAGCTTGTTATCATGCATAAGGTCGTTTTCCACCTACATTACTTACAGCAGCAATGTAAATACTTTATCAAAACTCTTAAAAGCGTATGAGTTGTAATTGTTGTCATGCATGAATGGACAATGCGATACTGGAACTGCTTGACTTGGTGTTGTAGTGACTACAATCACCCTCCAAAATTTTTCCTTAGCTTCGTTTTGGAGCATCCCTACCAACCATCCTTAGTAGCATATCTTTCGTTGTCAAGTACATAGGCTTCATTGGTTTTTCAGCAGCTTGCCAGCATGTGCATGTTAGTTTTCTTCACTCCCCTCTCACAATGCCATTCCGAACTAGGGCTAGTTTCTGGCTAAGTAGTTTCCTCAAAAAATTGTGTAATTCTGGAGGGGAACTAGTCTTGCCTCCAGAAATTACGCAAATCTATTGGGTAGCTTGTTGGTCTCAGAAATTGCGCAATGCAACTAGATAGTATTCCTTGGAAAAATTGCACAATGTAGCCCAGTACTGCATCTCAACCCAAAAATTGCACAATTCTAGGTAGCAGTTACCTGCTCCTCCCAAAAATTGTGCAATCCCTCTGGGACAGCTAGCCTAACCCCTCCCAAAAATTGTACAAAATCCTCTCTTAGTCAAGCAGGTTGTTGCATGTGCCTTCAGTTGATCGGTTCCATCCGGGACTGAGCAAGATTGATTTGCATGTAGGGGCTTCTCTTCCTGAAATAGAAAAATGTAACATGCAAAAGGAATCCCTAGATCTAGGGATCTATTTTTAGCAAGTGGAGGTTACATGCAAAGATCATTTTATAAACCTCTTGCCAAGTGTCACTTTTTCGTAGATTTGTGGCATGTGCATCATAACCTCGATCTTATCAAAACTTGTAAATCAGACACCGCAAAGCTCATTCCTCACATTGATGTTGAAACTCTGACATCCCACATTGCATCTAGGAGTCTTCGGCACTTTCAGCTTAGATGTTTAAGGGTAAGTCTGTTTTACATGTCTTGCACTGTGTTTCTGTCGTTTTTTTCGTTTCGCTTTGTGTGAGTGTTTTTTGCTTGATTTCAATGAGTGCTTGTTGTCGTTTTAATGTATGTTAGCTTGTAGAAGGGTTGTTTCAGTTTTTGTTTGCATCTCGTTGTTGTAGCATGCATGACACCTTTTTTGCATCGACAGTCATTGTTGCGACTAGCTTCACACACATGCATGTTTTTTCCATTTTCTGAATCATGACCATTCAATATTTTTTACACTCATTTTTGCCATGCATTTAGACTTCTCATGTTTTCAGTCACCCATCAGCGGGTCTGGGCTGCCTTCGCCTTGACCTTGCCTTCCCAGTGGCATTGTACATTTCTGGAAGTGAAGGCTCTACCTTCCCTCCAAAAATTGCACAATTATGGCCTAGCATTGACCTCCAGGCTTGCATTGCACAATTCTGGGATCAAGTGCCTTGCTAGCCCCAAAAATTACACAATGTAGTTTGTTAGTTTGCATGTCATGCTGACTGAAATTGCACAGTTTCAGTGTTCATCAGGCCAAGTTGGACTGCGCATAGCGTAGTTTCAGTAGTCAGTCAACCTCCTGATAGCCCAGACTATGCCTTATACAGTTTTCGCAATCAGTCTCCCCGCCTCCCAGTGAAAATTGTGCAATCTTCACAGACAGTCACATAGGTATGTTGCATGTTAGTCCTCTAGTTTGCTTTGTTTTTTGACTAACATATTTCTTGCCATGAGTGTTGCTATTGCTCCAGGTATCACAGGTGTTCATATGCCTCTCAGTAGCACAGGTACAATGGCTTCCAGGAGATCAGATTCAGAGACACCATTGAGAGCGCAACTAGGGATGCAGTTGATCAAGTGTCTATGAACTTTCCTATATATGAAGACATCAATTTTTTCATAGACAAGGATATCATTATGAAATGGTAGAGGCATCATAGTGAAAATAACCATCGGTAGTAGCAAAAGGTAGCATACCTACATGCGAAAGATGCAAGAGGAAGGTTGTTGATAGTGTAGAGGCAGAGAAAAGTTTCAAGTTCAAGCAGATCCACTTGTGATGAAAGAAGATTTGGGGATTGAGGCTATGAGGTGACGATGCGACAAGAGGATCGCGGGAAGGCAAAGAGAGAAACAGAGAAGGAGTTGTAGGTGCTGAAGCGAAAACTCAAGGAAGAACGTGAGTTGCACATATGAGAGAAGGAGTTGTAGCAGGAATAGGTATAGCAGGAAGCACAACATCCACAGGCTAATGAAACTGTGCCCACACAGGTTACTGACCTTGTTAGAGTCGGTCTAGTCAGTCCTCCGTCAGAGATCAAAACTCTTTATGCATTTCATGTTTGGGTGTCCCGCTCCATTCGCCCAGTTGCATTCCACTAGGTGCATGCCATAATCTGACAGAGAAGGTCATGATAGTCATTCCCCCTCATGTCTGGCTCCTGTTGGCTCAGGTCTTTTGTAATCATCATCAAAGTCCATGAAAGTCAAGGTCTGGTCCTTTAAGGGACAAAGTTCATTTTCGAGGTTTAGGTCTAGGAATTCATCAATTTGGTCCTTGAATATGTCCAGTAAAGCCATGCAGGCTAGAGTGAGGCCCTTACACAGTTATGATGCAGAGAGCTTCATCGTCATGTGGATAGACTTCGACTTTTCTTCAAAACTCTGTTTTGAAGAAAAGTCAAACAGTGTCATTTATGACAAAATTTGCAAAAAAGTCACCAGTTTATTTTTTCAGATGCAGTCATGGTTTCCGTGGCCAAACGTCCTGTCATGCAATCCCTACAAAGAGTGCCGAAAATTTCATCATTTTAGCTAAAATTTCAAAGGGAAAGTGAAAATTAGTGTGTTTTAAAGTCAGTGAAAAAGTGCAAAACTCAAACATTAGAAAAATGGGTTTTTGAAGAGGCAAAAATGTAACCCATCACCTCCAAGCCTTATACATAAGTTTCCATCACAAATCAAACTCATTGTGCAATCAAGGCATAGGAAAAACGTTGCAAGGTCGTGGAGCGAGCAATTGCGTGGTTTGGAGCAGTTTGGAGGTGATTACAGGGGCACAACACACACAGGCAGGGGCGTGACGCACACACAGGGCATGGTGCACACACAGGGTGCGGTGCACACAGCACCCGTCCACAGTTCAAACTTATAACTAGTGCGGCGCATACCTAGGGCACGGCGCACTGGGCTTTGCACGCATCGCATAGAGACAAAGCGCCCAAAACGTGCCAAAACTCCCTCAAATCTTTTGTGAAGCCCCTCTAATTGAAAGCTAGGCTCTAAAACTCACTTGTGCATCAAATTTGATAAAGATATGGTGGATTATTGCTGGAGATTGAATGCAAAAAACATTTCATAAATCAAACACAAGAAGACACCAAAGAAAAACCATTTTGCTAGTGTTGTGTAATAGTGTTGTTGCTGCCAAGGCTTATTTTTCCTACCCTACCCCTGTCCCTTATTCCCCTATGTCATTTTTCCTATCATCACTACCCTTACACTACCAAACTCATATTCCCTTTCCCCTCCTCCTATTGCTCAATAGAAAACCCCAAACCCTACCCTATCAAAATACCCAAACTCCTCCCACATCCCTAACAAATTTCTCCCTATAACCCCTATTCCCATTTCATCACTCCCTTCCTAACACTCCATGTTTCATTGATCCCCTTGGTAACAGATATTACAAAGGCACCCAGCCTCACATCATCGTCAAAAGGGCAGCCTAATCACAGTTCACATTGCAGTCATGAACTGCAGTAACGGTAGTTTTCACAAGGATGTCAGAGGTCACATTAGGAATAAACAGACCAGAAGTAGGCATAGAATTCAATGACCAAATTGGATTTTGGTATAACAAAGAAGCACTGGGAGTTCCTAAAACTATTTGAGCCAACGTCGTATAACCATGTGGAAGCATAAGCCCACTGTTCTCAAGATGTGAATGAGATGGAACTCTACCTTCATAGGGAAATCCTTCTGAGGGAAAGTTGTATTCAAAATCATTATCAACACTAGGAGTGTGAGTAGTGAAGATTTCCTGAGGACCTCAAGGTGAGGTTGGAATCTCACCTTCACTCATCTCTTAAGCTAACTTCTTTAGGGAAGGCTCAAGGCATGTTCTCATAAATTCTTTAGGGAGGATCAAGACTAGATATCAGGATGGGTACACTGCATGAGTGCCAAGTTTCGGGCACTCTGGGGTATGACACAGGGAAGTGTAGGAGGCGTGACAACATATTGTGTAACAATGGAAAATTGCTCTTGGATTGCATCCATCGAGGAGTAATGGAGAAGCTAATTGACCCGGGGTGGAAGGGGCCTCACTTTCGGCATCGAATACACAAGTATTGGACAAGGGAAAGAAGACCATGCATGATGAGCGGCCATTAGGTGTACAGGATACTGATGTCATCCTCATTTAGGATGAAGAGGCAGAGGCAGAAAATGCCAAACTTAGGATGACCATTCAGGAGTAGGACTCGAAGATACAAGACTTGATACTCAATATGGAGAGAGCTAGATGGGTCATCAAGTATCTGGAGTAGAGAAACAAATAGCTTGAGGACCAACAGATGATCATGGAGCTGCAAAGCATCCATGAAAATCGACAAGCTGCCCAGCAGAGGAGGATCGAGCTCACTACCTTGGAGCAAGAGATCAACATCGACCATGAGTCTTGGTTAGATCGGGTCAATCTACACTTGGAGAAGTTGTTGGAGAAGGCAAGTAGGGACAAAACCATATTTAGGAGGATGTCTTGTCATTATAGGGCACGGAACATGAGCGCAAAGGCCCGAATAAGGAGCTTGAAGGCCAA
>APFE030131913.1:818-22182 GCA_000404065.3 Pinus taeda | reverse complement strand
ACTTCTCTGTAAAACTGGCACTCATCTTGTCCAAATGAAATATAATTGAAAACGAAACGATGTTAAACGTCAAACACATCAGCCGTGTGGATTTACTCCGCATAAAAAATGGAAGTGATAAATGAACTACGATCATTTATCAATGACTCTTAAATTAAAAAGTGGTGAAAGTCCTTTTTAAATAATCGACCTCAAATGCTAGAAGTGCAAGTTTCTTGCGTTCTCATAATCGACCTGAAATGGTAGGAGAATTGAGTTGTATAAACCTTTCCACCGTATGGTAAACCGATATTGAAGGTCCATGAAATTATTCCTTACATAGAGCGAGTACCACCAATTGAGCCTTAATCGGTATCAATCCAATATCGTGCTTCATTTGTCTCTGAAAGAATTCACCATATTCGAATCAATAAACATTTGCATAAGCCTTACACGAAGATGAACACGAAACTAATGAAGTTAACTCACCATATTCTGTCTCCACAGACTCCACTAACAAACACAGATGTGCGTTTGTGTTGTATTTATTGTTAATGCATGGTATGTGAAATGACAAATTTACATGTGAATATGCGTGTAATGTTTTATATTTATAGTTAATTTCTCGTCAAACTGTTTTCCTAAATTAACAAGCTTCTCTGTCAGGAATGATTTTCTTGGACACGCATTACTTGCGGGGTTCTATCTTTCATTCTATATGTACGCAGGCTACCTGTGAATCAACAGAACTTGTAACGCTGTGAAATGACAAAACTATCTGTCAATGGTTCTCTTGGTCACGCGTTACATGTGGATTTGTATTATTAATTGACCTTCGGAGAATATGTTTGTTCTTTTTATTTATAGTTAATTTTTGGTCACACGGTCTTCGTGTGAAATAAGAAACTTCTATTTCTGGAATGATTCTGTTGTAAACGCATTACTTGCGGGGTAATATTTTTGACTGATTTTTACCTTCCTTTATATGTACTCACGATACCTGTGAAACAACGAAACTTGCATCTCTTGTTTATGTTTCACTTAAAAACCACAAACACTAAAATTAGTCTCACATCACACGTCTAACTTCTTTGTCGATTAATGCGCTGTATGTAGTACGTAAACGATGATATTCGGCTCAACTTAGTTTATTTTCGGAGTTGTTTTTTATAGGATTTTTTTGAATTTTATCTAAATTTGGATTTGTTTCATTTAAACTAGTATTTTGATTGTATATATAGATTTAGTAATTTGAATAAAACTAGAGAATTTTTATTAAATTCCTTAAAAAAAAATAAACCAAAAAATCCAAAAAAACTTCTAAAAAATCACACTAAAAACAACTTATTTATTTTCTAAAAAATCACACTAAAAACAACTTATTTATTGGGGTTCAAAAACGGAAATTCTATAAGACGTGCTGAACAGATAAATATAATATAAAATATCATCGCAACATTATTAGAAATATAGGTTGTGAAAAAATGTGATCATAAGAATACATTAAATAAAAGCGCATATTTCATTACTTTCAACTATTTAAAATTTGTTTGCAAAGATGCGATAGGCTTTGGCATTCATTTTATTTTCCGATTAACTTCGATGAGGAATTTGGACATTCGGTTTACTCCAAAAATTCTAAAAAAATATTCGCACTCGAATAAATTGGACAATTTTCTAAAATATTCTCATTAATTCCTAATATTTTTGAAAACCTTTCTAAAAGAAGTGAACTTGTTGAAGTACATAAACTTTCTAGCTTCGTGAATGCGTCCTACACTCCTTTGTTTTCTTTAACATTCTGAAATCGTTTAAAGAGGAAAACGAGTTTGTCCAACTACATAAATTTTAGTGGACGATACTGTCTTACAAAATTTTGAGTTCATGATTATCTTAGGACTTATAATTTGTGTTCATTGATTTAAATCATTTTTGTTTTCATATAGTTATTTTAACATTACTATAATAAAAACATATAATTAAAATTCTAAAATATATAATATTATATATCATATATAATTAATAATTGGGAGGAAATAATTTAACTAAAAATGTGACATAAAGAACATGTAAAGTTTATTATGAATTTGAAAATAGCCATAAATTAATACATTCATAAATTAATACATTGTTGATTCTTAATTCTACTTATGATTTTATATGGTTTGAAATTTTGGAACACAGTCATTTTAGTGTTTGTGAAAAAGGATAGAACAAATTCAAGGTATTTTATAAGTTATAATCTAAGGATTAAAGTCCGTACACTACATCTTATTTTCTTCATAAATATATTTAATTTACAAGAAAAAGATAAACAATGTTGAAGTCATGAGGCTTTCTAAGGACACTTCGAACTATAATCAAAGCCACTTGTGTCTCATTGTTACTCAAACTAATCTATAGAAAACAAAAATGCCAAGGCACCTTATGGAGGACAATATTCTCTTTGCTTTAGGCCTTAAGCTAGTTGTTGGTCTAGATAGGGTATTCCTCAATCTAATAAACATATAGCTATTTTTTAATCATATTTAAATAGCTCTTTCAAAAGCCCTCAAATGGCAGATTTAATGATTGAAAATATATGTTAGAGAAATGTTACAAAATGAAGTAAATCATAGAAAAACAATAAACCAAAACTTGTATGGAGGGCACCCTTAGCTCACATTACAAATATACAAATTTATATGGAACATTTAAAGGATAGAATATAGACACCAAGAAATCCATGGGAGTTCTTAGTTCTTGGTACTGAAAAACAAAATATCAAAAATGTACAAAAATCCTCAAACTTCTGATCAGCAAGAAAATACATGAAACCCTAAACAATGTCAATAGCCTACACGAAACTTAGTGAACCCCTTCATACGAATTCCATAGTTCAGCAACTACAAGCTCCAAATAATCATATGTTTTGAGTAAAGGTCTCCTCATCACTACCAAGTAGTAATTATATTGTACTTGTTGCAAAGATTTAATGTGAAAAATTACTCAGAATATTAAAATAGTAATCAAGAACATGCTAAAATGTCATGCATTTGATTTGTCATTGATTAAATACTTAAGGAAGAAGTAGAGAAAGAATTGCAATTATTTATTTCATTAAGGAAAAAGAAAAACTTCTAACTTATAAGAGAATAAGACATAAATTGAAAGAAAATAACAAAATCTGCAATTCCAAAATACTATGGCTAGGTTTTGAATTGGTTGGGTCTTCAATATGTACCTTATTGCCGTGATATGACTATCTTGGACACTATGCCTCCATAGGTAGCAAAGCTATGTGCTTATCCCTCCCTTTCATTCTTTTATTTATTTTAATTTAGTAGAAAGTATCCACATAATCACTCTTTAAAGATAAACTATACAAATAATTTGATTCCATGGTAATGCACCTTTCCGAGTTGTAAAAATCTTCTAGATTCCTATACTTTATGTAATAATTTTTTAACAAACTGCATAACTTATAATAGTAAATTTCTAGTTTATTGATAAATTTATCAATTATGATTTCTTGTCATTGTAAGATTATAAAAATATCAGTGGATTTGATTGCAAATATTAACAAGCCTTCTATAAAAAGTTAAAATGAAATGAATAATGGAGATAAATTACTTCATTGTGTGAGAGAATATGTTGTACATCAACCTAGTTTATAGGAGTAATGGAAGCTTCTACTAGTATCTAAAAGATAAGATTCAAAACACAAGAAGTAGGGATGTGATGTTTGCTTATCAGCGCTAAGTATATTTTATTTGAACTATAACACTCCCCCACAAGTGAAATGTTTGGAGTAAATAAACAAGAAAGAAAAGAAAAATGAGTCCCAACAATAGGGTCTGCTTATGAAATTATGTGCATCCTCTCATAACTCAAGAAAGAGAGAAAAACCAATAAGAAAAGGAGCCCCCTTCGCCCCCCCCAAAAGAGAGTACGTCAAAAAGAAAAAAATGAAGGGATGAAGGAAGGAGGACTCAAGATGGTCCCCCACAAGGATAAGTTCCTTCACTTCAAGCATGTGATGTAACTAAAAATACCTTGATAATGCCAAGAAATTTGTGAAAATAGTTGTTAGTTATTCTTCGCGAGGTACACACTCCACAATAAGAATTGGAACTTTAATAAGTTGGCGAATGAAGTGCATACTAATCTAATGTGTTTAGTCCATTGAAGCTCCACGTGATTTCAATAAATATATATTACACTTTGATTATCACACCACAAAAGAATAGGTCGATACTTTTGAATGCCAAACTCAAGAAATAACTAACGTAGATAATCGATTTGTTGATTATTTCTTGCAAAACCAGGAAATAGGAGTAGATCCAAGATAGAAAACAAATCGAGAGGTGAACTTTTGATCATACATTGATCTAGTCCAGTAAGAATATTTAAAACATACAAGTTCAGGAGAGTTAATAGTGTATTGAATACCAAAATTGGAAGTGCCCTAAATATATCTCAGAATATGCTTCATTGTATTCCAAGGACTTCAATGAGGACCATCAGGGAATTTAGAAACAAGCCTAACTACATAAGTAATGTTAGGTCTGGTGTGTGTCAAATAGATTAGACATCCAACTAGTTGGCGATAAAACATAGGATCTGCATAAGTTCATGTGCAACTAGTGGCAGGAGTAACATTGGACTGCAAAGGAGTAGTTCTAGGCTTACAATTAGTAACACTGAAGTAGATTAAGGCCATATTTCTATTATAAGATGGTGATTTATTTTGAATATCGATGATCCTATAAGGTAAGAAACTAGTGCAGAAGACCAAGATGTTTCATAGTAAACTATACCATTAATTCTTCCTTAAAATTCTAAGCCATAAATGAAGAACACTATGTAACGATCAAATCATCCACACATAAAACTAGAATCAATAAATCAAAGCCTAGTCACTAACGGTAAAATGTAGGATCACAATGAAAATGGTTGAAGAAAATTGTACATCTTGTCATACCAAACTCTATGTAACATATTGAGTTGCCCCAGTGATATACATAGGTTACGAGGTACCAAAAAAATTATTTTTTCCTTTTATACCTTGACAATAATTTCATATACCACTTTGTCACATACCCCTATTTATTTATCATAACCACACTTGCAAAAACCTTATTTTCATCTCTCATGCATTTCAAAGACTTTACATGTAAACCTTTCTTTGAATACTTTGTATACGACCAATTAAGTAGAGTATTTCTTTTATACATTTTGTCAAACATTTTGTATGAAATCAAATCATAAGCATTGGTTGAGTTCCATTTATAACATACTAACTAAAACATACCACTCAATCATACAAATTTTATCTTTTATCATTGAGGTATTTGATCAAATAGTTTGCCTACAAAATGTAATAAAACACCTTTAATGCATTTCTTAAAAAAAAGTCATGTGAATAGCCATATATCAACTAAAACAATAATATCATACAAAAATACTATCTCCATCCACAAAAAACATTTTCATTTGGTTATTTCATCAAATAGTTTGTAGGAAACGAATCATTAAATCATTTAAAAATTTCTTCAAACACATTGCATTCAAACAAATATAGAAAAGTATTTGCATTCAAATAGGCATATCTCAGTTACAACAACACTACCATACAATAATACTATCCCCATCCACTAAACAAAATTCTTATTGGGGCATTTCATCAAACAATTTGTATTCAATGAATTATTAAAACATTTAATAATTTATTAAAACACTTTGAAATAAATGTAATATAGAAAATTATTTGCATGCAAATAGGAAAATCGTATCTACAACAATATTATCATACAACAATACTATCCCCATCCACAAAACAACATTTTCATTAGGGTATATCATCAAACATTTTTTATGCAATGAAACATTAAAGCATAAAATAATTTCTTCTAACACTTTGCATGAAAACAAATATAGAAGATTATTCAAAACATATCTCGTAAAATCTATCAGTTCAAGTTCTAAAAATTTGACAAGATGACTAGTGGGAATTCCCTTCACTTTGGCTCATATTTCAACTTATGGAACTTTCCAAATGAAAACTTATGGCAGAAATGGTAACATGAATGGTTTTATCCATGATTGTAGGACCATTTAGGAAGCTCAAATTCCTAAAATGAGATATGAAAGTTGGACAAGATGATCAATGTGATTTCCCTTGACGACAGTCCAAGTTTCATCGTATAGAACCTCCTAGAAGAAATGTTATAGCAGAAATTCCAACATGACATGTTTAAAACATAATTTTATGTGCATTTAGGAAGCATGACTTCCTTTGATCATATCTCCTAAAGTATCATGACCCAAGATCTTATAGTTGGATTTTATGACTAGTGGGGTATACCCTCACTATGATCCAAACTTCAAGCTTCTCGAACCTTGAAAAAACAAATTATAAAAAAATGCCAACATGACCTCCTTACGCATGCATTTAGGAGGCCCATCTTCTTCTAGTCATATTTCATAACCGAAGATTTGAAAACTAGACCAGAGGATCAACAAGATTTTCCATCACCATGGTTCAAATTCCAACTTTTGGAACCTTCTAGGGAAGAAAATTATAGAAGGAATTCCAAGATTTGAAAATTTGACCAGAGGATCAAAAACATTTCTCCTCAGCGTGGTCTGAGTTTCAATTTCTACAACCTCCCAAAAAAAAGAAAACCTTAAGCGAGATCCACTTTCCAAGGTGATTTTTTAGGAAAACTTGTCTATAAATTATGCTCACAAGTTTGGCTCCTCACCTAAAAGTCCAATTTTGTCCTATAAATTCTTTCATTTAACCTAAAGCCAACCAATTCTTATTGTTTGAATGTCATTTTATCCTTTTTCCTATGTGTCTCTTTGTGTTCTTCATGGAACATTATTCAATATCATTCTTGCTAGCTGAACATTTCAGTAAGTAGTGGTGCTAGCTAGCACCACTTAGGTTCTTCTTCATTTCCCCCTTGAGGTTGTGGATCTATGGTCCCACTCTTTAGTCAATTCAAATAAATTTATTAGCTTTTATAATTAGAGTGAAATTACATTACAAAAATTAGGGGGAGTATAGTAGGGGTGTTACAAACCCCACCCCCATAATGGGAACACCATCATCATTATTCTTGGTAGCAAAAATATTAAAACAAAATTGAGCTTTGTAAATAGATATTAACCACTTATTATTAGCTCAACGATCTCATAGGTGGCTTCAGCAGGTCCCAAGTGCATCCACTGCACCTTAGCATACTTAATCACTTGAATCCAAAGTGAAATATACCTCCAATTTCCTGTTGTGCCACCCATTGTGCTAAGTCCTCCTTCAAGAGACAATTTTGGCTAATTTTTTTTTTGGACATGCCAAATGCATTCTTGATCTCAATTGATATGCACATGATTTTTTTAAAACCAATTCATCTTTATAGTTCTGACATCCCCTTTTGTGCTTCATCAGTCCCTTGAGCGATTTATTTATTCTTTTGTCTAGTCACTCGTTTTCCAAATTCAAGCACCCCATTCTTTGCTTCCTCAGTCCCTTGGGCAATCCATCCCTTGGTAAGGCTTCCTCGCACAAGAATAATTCTCTTAACCTACGAATCCCTCTGCCATTATTTAATAACAAAACACATGTGTCATGGAACATGCCATGGTGATCAATGCATACTAAAGGGCTCTAGTGTCACCGAAATGGCCTAATTTATAGAGTCTTCAACTCCATTATACTACTGCACACTCAGATGTGATTAGGTTGATGTCACTTGCTTCTTTTGGGATTTACCTGATATATTTATGCTAGCCAATTCAAAGATCCATGTACATCACATGCACATTAGTCATATGAGATTCATCATAAGAATATAGAATAAATTTAGATCACAACATTTTCATATTAAAATGTCAGTCAAATCCTTACGAATAAGTACCCAAACCAAATTAAATCATAATCTTAATGGAAATTTATTTGAATTGATAATTGATACTTACCTCTATATAGTATTCAACTAGCTTCACTAAGTGGTTTATCAACCAAACAAAGCACTCAGTTGTGCATATGTTTCATAGCTCCATGCAATCTTCAGTCATCTTTGTCTTTAAATCCATCTCATTGTGTAGTTTCACCATCAAGGGAAGCACCTAGTGGGAGATATACCACTCCAATTTGTTTTTTCATACAATTCCATCCTTGAGTCCATATAATTGAGTAGTTTCAATGCCAAGGAAAGTAATCAATGGTGAATATACTCATCCACAATTATTTTTGTACAAGTGCATTCTTGAGTCTAGCTGACTCAGTAGTTTCACCACCATTGGAAGTAATCAGTGATGGATATACTTCTCCACATAGAATTTTTGTATAGGTCCCAATGGCTTCCTCATGTACACCTCCCAGTGAGCATAAGGATAATTCCCACCATCTATTCACCTTTACGAGCCCAAGAAACTCCCATTGAGGAAAGTCTACCTTGCGAAAGGATTTCCTATAAGGGCCCTTGTTAGTCACTCACCTGTACAAGCCCAATAAACCCCCATTCTAGGTAGTCTATCTATCCAAGGGATTTCCTGAATGTCCCCCCATTTATCATGCACCCGTTTGGGCCCAAGAAACCCCCATGGTGGGCAGTTTACTTATTTAAGGGATTTCCTATGTGGGGTAGTCATTAGAGTCATATAACCTAGTAGACATTTTTTATCCCTTAACAAAATGCGCATGAAACGTTGTGGTCAAGTGATATTTTGGTGTGATCCACTGGACTACTCATGGAGTCCTATAGTCAATATCTTGATTATGACTTTCTCCCATGAGATAAACAAAGTGCCACAAGCTACAATTCCTTCCTGATAATATTATTCATGAGTTGTCAACTCCATCATCCCACCTATATCAAAACATTTAATTTGTTTCATCATTAACATTTTCATGAAATATAGCACATTCATAGTGTTAAGGTTAGAAAATCTCCTAATATCCATGCAGATCATGGATTAATTTACAAATGTCAGTTTCCAAACTCAGCCAAAGGAATTCTCATCCAATTTGTTTCCTTTTAATTTTTCCGTTACTACTATCATAAACCTTATAACCTAGTATTTCCATTGTTGCAATATTCAGTAGTTTATTTAACTTGGCATGTTGTCATCCATGTTGTTGGTAGTAATCAATTTTGATCCTTTGTCATTTTTGGCTAATGCTCACCACAATTGTGAGGATCATAAATATAAGATAAAAATTAGAAATAGACCATTCCTACCCACTTTCCTAATGGTGTTCCAAACAACCTCAAACCCATTAAATAAGCTTGATACATTACCCAATCATGGTAAATAAAAACTATGCTTCCATGTCATTCACACAATGATCATATTTTCAAATATTGATCAGTTACCATGCTACTATCATGGTTTTAAACTAATGACCTATCAAGCCACATAATGTCATTATCTGATACATATCTTAGTCATAGTGTGTTAAAGTTTAGGAAAACTTACCTTTTTGTGTCATTTCCATGGCTACTGGAATGATGCTGATGTTATTTCAAGTGGACTCAAACAAACCCATCTTATTAGTTCTATCATCTTCTTCTACCCTCTTACTACGATTTGTCATATGCACAGGGTTTAACCAATATCGCACACTTCTAGTTGATTTCTACTCCATCTCTTCTCCATAGCTCCCCTTCTTTCCTTTCCCCACACTCAACAACCACCATGACAAAAACACAGAGATAAGAAGAAGCAAATAAGAATAAAAATCTCACTTAAAAAATACATAATAACAACACTAATAGCATGGCGATGGTTAAGGACAACAGACAAAACAACAAAGAAAATATGAAGCCAATTAATAAAATTAAAAATGTATAAAATATTCATTAACACACAACAATTCAATCCCATGAGTTATATTGTTCAATATATATATATATGGAAACCTTAAAATCTTAACATCACTCAAAATAGCTCCTAGGGGGATCTTCATTTTCAGGGAAACTTCCACTTTCTTGTTCATGGTGGACTTGGACCATGGTATGCTATCCCATGGCACTATCCATGCTTTTACTTCTTCTAGACATTGGGTGTTCTTATGTGTTATCACACACACCAAGATTCTAGTTATATCAACATAAACAAGTCAATTTCACCTTCCCATGCTAATACTAAGCATGTTTATCTACAGTCATTCACACATCTAGAATTCATGTCATTCAAATGTTCCAAGAATCAAGAACACATATTATCATGTTTATAACCATGTTATCACAATATTAGAAATCAACCTTTTAGTAACACTAACATCATCAAATTTTGAAATAAAATTTTTATCAAGGTTAGTGTCCATGACATAGTCTACAATCAACAAATATCCATCAACCATAATGCTACATCTAGAACCCAATTGCACTCATGTATATATCAGTTCTCTTAGCACACATTGTATTGGTACAAATGTCTTCAAACATGATCATTCCTTGTATTGGTACAATTTCATAAGAACATAGTCATGTGATGTACCTATATCGTAATACACATACACACACAACACACACACACATCATAATATATTATATATATTATAGTATATATTATGAACAGAGAGAAGAGAGAGAGAGAGAGTATTTTCTAAGGTTTTATGGAATCCTTAAAACTTTAACATCCCTCAAGATAGCTCCTGGGGGGGATATTCATTTTCATTCAAGCTTCCACTTTCTTGGTCATGGTGGACTTGGACCATGGTATGCTACCCGATAGCACTATCCGTGGTTTTACTTCTTCCTGCAATTGGGTGTTCTTATGTGTTATCACACACACCAATATGCTAGTTATATCAACATAAACAAATCAATTTTACCTTCCCATGGTAATACTAAGCATGTTCATCTACAGTCATTCACACATCTAGAATTCATGTCATTCACATGTTCCAAGAATCAAGAATACATAATAGCATGTTTATAACCATGTTATCATAATATTGGAAATCAACCTTTTACTAACACTAACATCATCAAATTTTGAAATCGATTTTTTATCAAGGTTAGTATCCATGACATAGTCTACAATCAACAAATAACCATCAACCATAATGCTACATAGAGAACCCAATTTCACTCATGTGCATATCAGTTGTCTCAACACAGATTGTATTAGTACAAATGTCTTCAAACATGACCATTCCTTCATGCAATATCGTAAGAACATAATCATATGATGTACCTAATCAAGTGTGCCATCAATATATTAATGTTTATAATGTTCAAGCATCAAAATAAATAATGTTTAAAACACTCAACAGGGCATGACCACTTACTCGTAGAAAACCACATATTAACGTACTCACCATATGATGCATATCAATAGGCATAGGTGTCATCTTTTCTAGGCTCTTATCAACAACTTATTTTCCATATCCTTGGTTCCATAAGACTACATATAACACTTTCATTGGCTCCCAATTGTGGTCTGAACTTGATCCTTGTTACATGTTTATCATCAACCACTATTAGTCATATGAATCATGTTATGACAACATACTACTCAGATCCTTTATTCCTATGCATCCGTTATTGTATGCAACTAACATATCTTAATTCATTTAGCATATCATTATTTAATATCTATTTGATGGACATGGATCTCCAAACTATTTCATCTATTGCATTTTAACATGTCTATGTTATTATTCATCAACTTGTGACAATTTCTAAAAAAATATAATAAAATTGTGAACTAGCAAGAAATGAGTTAATAGATCCGCCCTCATTATTTTTCTTGTATTATTCAATCATGAACTCTTGCAATCCCCTTGCGTTGGTTTAGGGAATATAAAAAACATTTTTCATTTTTATCTTGTTGCGTAAACTCAAATAAATATTCAATTCACATCATTGTATTCTTATATACAATAAAATAATTTCACTTAAACGCATATGCATGTATTACACAATCACGAGCGCACCATTCAAATCAACAAGGATGAACCTACTTTTAGCAAGTTCTCTATCCCAAACCCCTAGGTCTAGCCCTCTATGAAGGACTAGGTTGGGCTAGTTTCCTAGTCTATTTTTCCAGGAGCAGGAAGAATGTGATGTGATCAGCTCGCTTTTATGGTACGAGGTCAGAAACTACCATTGACACAGCATGTGCTCTTGTAAGTGGAACATTCACAAGCCATTCAACAAACAATAAACACTTGCACCTAACAAATAATAATTCTTTTAAAATAACACAGAGTCCAATTTTTAATATCCAAAGGTCTAGTGTGGCAACTTTTCTTTTCATTTCACCTAGCTTAGATCCTATCTGGTCCAAGTACTAATCGTGGAAGATGTCATACCACTTTGTAACATTCTCAATTCCCTTAGTGAATTACAAATATTACAGGGTGCCCAAAATTTCTTCTTCATTTTATTAGCATCACAACAATATTTGATACAACCAATTTACATAACTTTATTGCATTTATCTTCACCACACTTGCAAAATGCTGATTTTCATCTCTAATACATTTTTTCAAACACTTTACTTGTAAACCTTTCTTTAAATATTTTGTATACAACCAATTTAGTAGCATTGTTCCTGTATACATTCTTCAGACATTTTTTCAAACATTTTGTAAGAACTCAAATAAGAAACATTTCTCTCATTCCACTTGTAATATACTAACTAAAACATACCACTCAATCATGCAACTTTTGATATTTTTTTCTTTGAGGTATTTTATCAAATAGTTTGCATGAAAATTGTAATAAAAAAAATCTAACACATTTTTTCAATTTTTTTGCATGCAAATAAGCATATATAAGCTATAACAATACTATCATATAACAATATTATCCCTATCCACAAAACAACATTTTCATTGCGGCATTTCATGAAATAGTGTGTATGCAATTAATCGTTAAATTATTCAAACTTTTGCTCAAACACTTTGCATGCAAACTAATATAGATTTATTTTTTAAATGAAAAATAGGCATATCTCAATTATAGCAATAACATCATACAAAAATACTCTCCCTATCCACAAATGATCATTTTCATTAGGGAATTTCATCAAAAAGTTTGTATGCAAAGAACCGTTGAACGATTTAACCATTTCTTGAAACACTTTTCATGAAAACTAATATAGCAAATTGTTTACATGAAAATAGATATATCTCAGCTATACAATGCTATCATACAAAAATACTATTCGCATCCATAAAAAAACATTTTCATTAGGGATTTTCATCAAATGGTTTGTATGCAATGAGTCATTAAGCTATTTAAGCTTTTTCTCAAACAATTTGCATGAAAAATAATATAGAGAATTCTTTAGTGCATATCTCCTAAATTATGGAAGTCCAAATTCAAAAATCCAAACCAAATGATTAGTGGGAATTCCTCTCACTATGGTTCGTTTTCAACCTCTAGAACCTCCTAGATGAAAATTCATAGTCTAACTACTAACACAACCAATTTGACACACGACTTTAGGAGAATTTACGAAGTTTGAATTCCTATAATCATATCTCCCAAAATATCGTGACCCAAGATCTAAAATATAATTTAGAAATGCACTCTTTAAATCCATTTGGTGGCCATCCTTTGGAGGCATCTAGAGAAAGCACAAGACATATGGAATTCATCTTTGCAATGGGGGAAAAGTCTTAGAATAGTTAATTCCTTTAACCTGTGAAAAACCCTTAGGAATAATATGTTCCTTATGTTTTTCGACACAACCATCTATAGAATATTTGGTTTCCTAAACCCCCTTGGCATGGACCATCATACATGATACATCCCTTTGGAAGAGGAACAAGATCCCAAGTACGATCCTTCATCAGAGAAGAATACTCATCTATCATGGAAACTTCCCACTCAGGTATTTTAGCAACATTAGAAAATTGTTGCAAGTCTTCTGAAATGGCATTACTCAAATGAGAGATTCCTATTAACTGCAGTTCATTTGAGGCTAGATAACTAAAATCAGTTATGTAATAGCCAAATATGTCAAGGTGTTTTCTCTTGTGAAGGATTGATCTAGAATTGATTTCTCCTAATTTAAGTGCCATGATTTTGAGGGTATATTTTATTTTGGATGAGAAAATACAATAGGACTTTCTTCTTCTTTCAGATATACAAATCATCACAATTATTATAACCATTATCAATACTTAAAGATGAGGAAGGATGGGAAGAGGATTGTGGATTACTATTTTCATCAAAATGAACATGTATTTTGAATGTAAGTTCCTTAGAGGTAGGATCAAAGAGCAAATAAGCCTTAATGTCCTCACAGTGACCAACAAATATAAGTTCTTCACTCTTCCTTTCCATGGATTTGCATTTTTCATCTAGAATAAATTCCTAAGATGCACTACCAATTACCATAAAAGTATATACATCAAACTTATCATGTGTCCAAGGTAATACTTTAGTCATATCTGAACAACCTTATGAGTTAACCTATTTTGAATATAATTGGCTAAATTAACAATTTCATTTGGGAAAGTAGGTGCCAAATTCTTGCGTCGAATTCTGCAATTAGCCATCTCTTTGAGCGTTTTATTCTTATTTTCAACAAAATCATTTTGTTGAGGGGTGTACGGAATAGAGCGTTAATGAAGAATTCCATGTCCTCTATAGAAATTTTGAAATTCCTTATTGCCATAGCAACTCCTATTATCGATGTATAGTTTCTTGATCGGGCATCAATATGGTTTCCCAAAAAATATATTCAAAGGTCTTGAAGATTGCAAAGACTTCACTCTTCTACATCAGGAACTACATTTTGATTTTTGCAACATCATTTGTGTTCTAGCCATGAAATTTTATGGAGAGGCTACAATACATGTATTCTTAAAAACCCAGAAATCGTTTCTAGAAATTTCACCTAGAGACAACTTAATTAATATTTTTTTAATGGTGCCTAAGTCTAAACTTAGGTAAACTAATTAATTAAAGGGTATTAATTAATTCATGGTGAAATCTTCTAGAAGGAGACATGGATCGATTTCTAGTTAATCTTAGCCATCGATTATATTTTGATCTTAGTCATTGAATCTTGAACGAGAGATTATAAGAATAAATTTGATGGGGGTTGGAGAACACACTTAGAGCCGCCAGAAATTAGATATTACTCGGAAATCAAACTCCATAGTAGAAGTTGTGTGTTGCGAGAGGTGATTTAGTAGTTTTGAAGCACTAAGAGATGGGAAAGGAGAGTAAGGATGGATGGAAGATTTTCCAATCTGATGAGTGCATAGTAGAGAGAAAAAGTATTCCACAAAGAGGCTGATGTAGCGGAAAGAGGTAGCACAGAGCTTCAGAGGAAATAATAAACTGAAGGGATCAATTCTAAGACACAAAGGTATTATAAACCCACGGGAACAATATTAAACACAAGGTATTTATATTATAAACTCAAGTTATATAAACCCAAAGATGAATATTATAAACACTACGATAAAAATTCTTGCCAGTGGTTAACATTGGTTCATTGTAATATTGAGACAATCTTTGTCTCAATGTGACATTATACCATGGTTGAGCATCATTTATTTTCATATCAAGATGATCTTTGTCACATCGTAACTTTAGACCTTGTATGATTTTTAGATTGAGAAAATATTTGTCACAATATGATGTTGGACCATGGTTAACCATGGTTGAGGCCATCACTATAAACCCAAGGGATTTATATTAAACTTGATGATTTATATTTTAAACCCAATGGATAATATTAAACCTTAGGAAAATGAACCCTTAGATTAATAAACCAAAGAGATTAATATTATAAACCCAAGGGAATAATAAACTGGATGGAGTAATATTAAGCCTAAGATATTTACACTAAAAATCTAATGGATTATAAACCCAAGGGAGTAATACTAAACCCCGCAGATAAACCATTACATTAATAAACCCAAGGGATTGATATTATAAACCGAAGGGAATAATATTGAACCCCTTGGTTTAATATTATTAACCCGAGGTATATAAACCATATGATAAATATTATAAACCCTAAAATAAACATTACTCACCAAGGTTGATTTACATATTGAGAAAATCTTTATCACAATGTGATTCTTGACCATTGTTGACCATGATTGGTTTTCATACCAAGATAATGTTTGTTACAATGTGACGTTGTACCACGACTGATTTTTATATTGAGATAGTATTTGTTACAATGTGATGTTAGACCATGGTTGACCATAGTTGATTTTCATATTGAAAAAATATTTGCAACAGTGCGACATTGGATCATGGTTAACCATTGGGGACCATAGTTGTTGACCATGATTTATTTTCATACCAAGATGATGTTTTTTACAATGTGACGTTGTACCATGGCTGATTTTTATATTGAGATATTATTTGTTACAATGTCATGTTGGACCATGGTTGACCATGATTTATTTTTATATTAGGACAATCTTTGTCACAATAATATGTTGAACCATGGTTGACCATAGTTGATTTTCATATTGAAAAAATATTTGCAACAATGTGACGTTGGATCATGGTTAACCATTGGGGACCATAGTTGTCATAATGTAATGTTGGACTAAGAGACAATCTTCATCACAATGTGACCATTATTATTGACCATGGTTAAATATGGTTGACCATGATTGACAATGGTTGGCCATGGTTAGCTATGGTTGATTTTCATATTGAGACAATCTTTGTCACAATGTGGTATTGGAGGATGGTTGACCATGCTTGACCATGGTTGATTTTGATATTGAGACAATCTTTGTCGCAATATGACCTTGGACTATGGTTCACCATTGATGACCATAGATGACCATGGTTGTCATACTGTGTCGTTGGACCAAGAGACAATATTTGTGACAATGTGATGATGATTATTAACCACGGTTAACCATGGTTGACCATGATTGAGCACATTTGTTTTTCATATTGAGACAATCGTCACAATGCAACATTGGAACATGGTTAACCATGGTTAATTTTCATATTGATAAAATCATTTTCATAATGTGACATTGGTTGATTTTCATATTGAGAAAATCTTTGTGATAATGTGATCTTGGACCATGGTTGACCATGATTATAAGCCCAATGGATTCGTATTAAACCCAAAGATTAATATTATAAACCCTATGAATAATATTATACCCTAGGTATATGAGCCCTTAGATTAATAAACCCATGCGACGGATATTATAAATCCAAGGTATATAAAACTTAAGATACATATTATAAAGCATTAAATAAACATGGTACATCATGATTTATTTTAATATTGACTCAATCCTTGGGATTATGTGACATGGAATAGAGTTGATCGTGCTTGACCATGATTCTAAACCCATGGGATTTATATAATACTCTAGGATTTTTTTTTTTTGTAAATCAACATTTCATATTAAGTCATAAAATACATAGAGTACAAAAAGTCTGCCCGTGCAAACTAAAGAGTGACACCCTTGCCTGATTATAATGCTTAACATCGACACAAACTGTCAAAATGACCCCAAGGCTCACCATGCAGAGTTTCACAGAGAAAGGTTGGCGACAACAAAACAGGGAATCCATCTTAGCATCTAGCAAAACAGAGATAAAGGAGACCATATGGTCCTTTGAGACAGACAAAGAAAACTATGTAGAAGATCAATTAACACGAGAAATAGAGAAAAAACTAAATGACTAGTAAACTTGCAAAACTAAAACAAAACAAATGTTGAACATTAAAAACACACTGAAACTCCCACAACAATCCATTACAACCCGACAATGATATAATCCTTCGTGGTGGTATCCTGGTTGGCCCAAGTGGTGGCTTTACCAGGCATAGGTGGGCATTGAGAAGAATTCTTCCCCTGACTGGTTCCCATGGCCTCCTCCACACCTTCCCCCACAAAAATGGCATCGTGGAAAATAGTGTGCCTCCGAAGACTAATCAGCAGGATCATATTTTTGGAGATATTGCCAAATTGATACTCCAGAGAATTGATTTTGAAATCCAAGGCTTCCAAAACTGCTGTATGATCTGCAAATAAAGTTGAGATGGCTTAATGAGCTTGATGGAGATATTCTCCTTGCATACTAATAGCCTTCCCTAGCATTGTCTTCATGTGCCACATTTCCACCTGTGTGTGAACAAATTGAGTTGCCCGAGTGGTAGCCGTACAAGGATCATGGGCACATTCCATCTCCTTTTCCAGCTCATGTTCCTCTAGGTTATCTTCCTCTTCTGCAACAATTTCTTCCAGTTCCTCAATTTTTTTGCTTTTCCTTAAGGGAAGTTCTCATTTCATAAGCCTCCCGAGCATTCTGCACGTCTTTATTGGCCGAAGCATTTCGACTACCCTCCCGTGTCATTCTTCTATGGCAATAGAGAAATGAAACCTTCTGAGAACACAATTGAGAATATGTTGATTTCTGTTGGAGAGCAGTGCATTGCTCTTGTGTTTGGAGACTGTAATTATAGAAGAGGGAAACCATGAATTGCTTAAGGCTTCCCATCTTGTAAAGTTATGATCGCATGTCCATTCATAATAATTGCTAGTTCGATTTTCACATTTTTGTTGATAATGCAAATCCTTATTATTAAGTTTGCCATGCTTGAACCATTTCGTTGAGTGCAAAGTGTCTTATTTTGTGTTTTGATGTCGGCAGTGCCCATAATTTTTGTTCGTTGCACTCCTTGGAACAATCCCCGCGTGCTTGTAAATTGAATGCCACTTCCTTCCTTTTACTCCTTTGACCTGCCAACCACTTATCCTCATGTCCCGTCGATTGGGTGGCATCATTCTCCACATAATGGGAAGATCTTCCTACCCCTTAATCTCTTCTTTCGTTAAATGATGTCCTGCCTCGAAGGAAGAGTACACCTATTTCTCAGCTCTGTGTATGTGATTTCCTGCCAATAGCTATCTATGTTGGCAGAGGGATTATCAATTCCATAATTTTCCAAGTGATCTACCACTGTATTAACCATGTGTCTAATTACCTAAAAAAAATAAACCGTCCAAGCAAAATAGGTGTTCTGCAATGATCTCTGTTACCTTGGCAAGCCTCTAGTGCCGAGTGACTTTACTTGTTTTGGCAAGTGTATAAAATCTCCTTGTTGTCATAACCACGAGTTGAGAGTCTCCTTCCACCACGGTGGCTCCAGCTTTTACTCTTCTGAGAATTCTAAAACCTTGCTCCAGTGCTACAAATTCCATATCGTTATTAGTCTCTTCATCTAGCGCTTTACTATAAATGTGCTGAATTCCACCTTTGCTATCCCTAAGAAC
The DNA here is from genome assembly GCA_000404065.3 of Pinus taeda. Classification (NCBI taxonomy): domain Eukaryota; kingdom Viridiplantae; phylum Streptophyta; class Pinopsida; order Pinales; family Pinaceae; genus Pinus; species Pinus taeda. Next base: position 2,966 of record APFE030131913.1, on the reverse strand, counting down.
ACCTCCAATGCCAACAAGTCCCGAATTTCCCCTGGAGGCTCCATCAAAATTGAGTTTGAGGAAGCCTATTGGCAGCAGAATCTATGAATTCACACTGGTATTTCGCTCTCGTCGACGATTCGAAGAAGACGCGAAGGTTCCCATGTCAATGTCAAAAGCTTTCAGAATCTGTAAGTTCGAACTAGGGATGTTTTTGTCCTGTTTTGTTCGTCCTTTGGCGAGAACCGTATGCTTGATATTTTGAAGTATTGTATCTTTTATGTGGTTTATGCCTCTAATTTCATTTAGGGAAACTCTCTGGTTTCTTTCTTTCCAAATTTCAATGGTTTGAACCCTGGTATGAGTTTCCAGATGGTATTAACCAATTGGGTATTGGAGAAATTACCACTCTAATTCTCGATTGCTTCTTGAATTGAATTCCTAACCTGATTCATCCTTTGAAGAATGGTTTCCACTCATTTCCATATGTTTTCTACCCAATCACAGGTGTTGAAGTGGTGATTTATGTTTTCCTCTTCCGTTCCACACATGGGGTAGCGAGAAGGACTTATGAATCCTTTTTTCCCGAGATTCCCCCAAGTTAGCGTTTTTCTGTGCATAGGAGCCATAGGAATGTTTTCATCTTCATCCAAAGTTGGGCGTCCGAAACTTTGCTATGCCATTTGAATTTTTCTTCATGCTTAGTATCTTCTATGTGTGTTTTGACTTCTCTAAGCGTGAATTTGCCTCCTTCAAGCTTTCCCCAGAGTAATTGGTCACTATCCCTTTCTTTCCTTATCCTTCTCTTGGCTATTTGTGTTCGCGGGTCCCTTAAACCATTGTTTACTTCGGTCAAATGATCTGTCCCATTGAATAACCAAGTTCTCCACAACTAGCCACTTTTGTTAGGCTTCCTACTGATTCACTGTGGTTATCCCTAGCTCCTGGTTGTTTCTTTGGATATCTAAGAATTCAGGGCTTTCTAGCTTGGGGAGTTGTTTCCATGCATCTTCCCAGAAAAGCATTGTTTTTCCATCATGAATTTCCCAAAAAAATTTCTCCCAGATTATGTGTCGGTTGTTTCTCGCGAGGTTCCAAATTGGTGAGCCTTCTAGAGTTTCTTACATTCAGATTAAGTTTTCCAATATGTGATTTTGAGCATACTTTTCTTTCCAATGTTTGGCCCATGGTAATTTAGGTTCTTTCAGCCACCTCCACCATAATTTTGCACCACAGGCACGGTTAGCCGTGGATGGGTCCTGCAGGTTCAACCCTCCCAGATGTTTAGGTTTGCACAACTTATTCCATGCCATTAGTGACCATTTCTTCTCCTCTCAATTACCCGACCAGAGAAAGGCCCTTTGGATGACCCTTATCCTCTGTAGTACTCCCTTGGGAGCTGGAAGAATGGAAAGCATGTATTGTGGATTGGCCTGGAGGACTGCTTTGGTTAAGGAAAATCTTCCTGCAAAGTTAAGAGCTCTGTGGGTCGAATGAAGACATATTTTTTCCAGGCTTGCCAAAATATTTTCCTAGTGCGATTTTTTCCATGGCTTGTCCATTAACGGAACTCCTAGGTATCTCAAGGGGAGGCTACTTCTTCTGAAGCCTAGGATGGTGGAACGGATTTTTTGAACAACTATGTGTGTATTGAAAAAGAAGATAGAAGATTTTGAGAGATTTAGTTCCATACCTGAGGCCCTGCTAAAGAGATTGAGAATACTTTTGTATCCCAAAGCTTCTTTAACTGAGGGAGTGCCATGCAACATCATATCGTCAACAAATTGTTGGTGAATAGTTGCTGGAATTGAGGGCAGGGGCTGAAGTCCTTCAATAACTCCTTCCTCTTTAGCTTTATGGATTAGTTTGAACAATGTAAACTTTGAAACGGGAACTGATACTGTTACCCGTTTCGTAGAGATAGCAAAAAAATGACCCGATTTTCAAAAGTGGTGATGCAGAATACACATGTTTTTTTTAGCATGGTTTGTGGAACTTTAATTTTTTTTCATGTTCAAGGATGAAATCAAGTTTTAGAATGGTAGTGATTTTCATGCTGATTTTAAAAAGTGAGTATTCTGCATCACACCTTTTTTTTAAAAGACCTATTTTTTGACTTTTAATTTCTAGTGTGTGAAATGTGAAAAATTATTTTCTAAATTTGATAGT
>APFE030131912.1:19233-47310 GCA_000404065.3 Pinus taeda | reverse complement strand
TTAACGAGAGCTTTCTCTTTGTATGATCTCTTTCAATTTCCATGCCCAAAATATAGTTTGCAGCACCCAGATCTTCCATGTCGAATTTGGAGGACAATTGGGTAATCAAATCTTGGATAATTTCTTTGTCATTTCTAACTAGCAACATATCATCCACATATAAGACCAAATAAATAACATAGTCACCAATTAATTTAAAATACACATAATGATCTGCTTTTCTTCTGGTGAAGCCAAGTCCCCATATAAATGTATCAAATTTCTGATACCACATCCTTGGTGGCTGTTTTAACCCATACAGAGACTTCTTTAACTTACATACCAATTCTTTCTTACCCTTCACTACAAAGCCTTTAGGTTGCTTCATGTAGATCTCCTCTTCCATATCTCCATGAAGAAATGTTGTCTTCACATCCATCTATTCTACATCAAAATCAAAAGCAGCAACAACAGATAAAAGTAATCTAATAGAAGTTACCTTGGCAATACGAGAAAAAATATCACCAAAATCAATTCCCGACACCTGGGAATAACCTTTTGCTACCAAATGAGCTTTGTATTTCTCCACTTTTCCTTCTGCATTTGTCTTCTTTTTGAACACCCATTTGCTGCCAATGGGTTTCCTTCCAGCCGGCAACTCCACCAGATCCTAAGTGTCATTTTTGTGCAAAGATACCATTTCATCAACCATGGCCTCTTTCCATAGTTCTCCATCCTCTGAATCCACTGCTTCCTTCATAGTTCTGGGATCATCATCAGTAATAGACAAAGAAAAATTTGAATAGAAAGCAAATGGACTATAACTTTCTGGCTACCTTCTTTCTCGAACTGATCTTCTCACATCCAGAGTTTGTGGCTCTTCATCTTCTGATTCCTCCTCTGTTGTAGAGTCTGATTCTTCCTCCTTTAGCTCAAGCTCTATCTTCTCAGGGTTCCTTTGGTTGGACTTCATGTTTAATAACATCTTTCACCTCTCTGAACACCACATCTCGGCTGTACACAACCTTCCTTGTTACTCGGTTCCAAAGCTTATAACCCTTTAAGCCCTCCTTATACCCAATAAGGATGCGCTTTTCAAATTTACTATCCAACTTGGTTTATTTCTCCTTTGGAACATGTACATATGCATCACATCCAAATACCCTTAGATGTGAAAGAGAGGGTTTCTTACCAATCCATACCTCTTGTGGAGTCTTATCCTCCAATGATAATGAAGGTGACCTGTTGACTAGGTAACATGCAGTATCCACTACCTCTGCCTAGAATTCCTGTCCTAACCCGGCACAATTGAGCATGCTTCTTGCCCTTTCCATCAACGTCTTGTTCATTCTTTCTCCAACTCCATTTTGTTGAGGTGTATATGGAGTAGTCTTCTGTCGTGTTATACCACACTTCTTGCAGAATTCTTCAAATTTTTTACTGCAAAACACTCCACCATTATCTGTCCTCGGCACCTTTATCTTCTTCTTTGTCTAGTTTTCCACTAGAGCCTTAAATTCTTTAAACCTATCAAAGACTTCAGATTTCTTCTTAAGGAAATACATCCATGTATTCCTTGAGACGTCATCTATAAATGATACATAGTACATAGAATTACCTAGTGATGGAACCTTCACAGGTCCAAACACATCACTGTGCACAAGCTCTAATATATGTTTCGCCCTCTTACCACCAGAGGGGAAACTCACTCGATTCTGCTTCCCGTATACAAAGTTTTCACAAAAATCAAAATCCAGAGAGATATTACTCATACCTTCTACCATACCTTTACCATGAAGTATTCAAAGGCCCTTCTCTCCAATATGTCCAAGCCTTTGATGCCACAACAAGATCTTTTCTCCAAAGAGCACTATATTTTCTGCTCCACTTTCAAGAACCACGAAACTGTTACACCCATCGACAATAGTGCTACCTTGTAGCTTGTACAGAGTTCCAATCCGAACTCCCCGCATCAATACCAGTGCTCCCCGAACCATCTTGTAGGTATCCTTCTCGAACACTATTTTTACACCTGCATCATCTAGCTTGCTAACAGAAATCAGATTTTTGGCTAATGCAGGAATATGCATAGCACCCGAAAGTGTTCTAACCCTTCCACCTTGCATCTTCAACATTACTTTTCCACAACCAATGATTCTATTCTTCCTGTCATCCCCCAAGAAGACATCACCACCATCATATTTCTCATACTTACAAAACCACTCTCTATGGGGAGTGAAGTGAAAGGATGCACCTGAGTCAATCAACCATGCCTCATGATCTACATGTGTACTTGAAGAAGCAAAGTACACATCCCCACCTTCATCTGAGGTGGTGTTCATCTCTACAGAAGGAGCCTCATCAGATCCCTTTCCTTTATCAGAAGCTTTAGATTTACAGTCCCTTTTGAAGTGGCCATCCTTTCCGCATTTCCAGCACACCACCTTTATAGGTTTTCCTGGAGATTTAGATCTCCCACTCGATGACTTTTTTTTTTTGTTCTGGGACCGTCCTTGTACAGACAAGGCATCACCATTTTGGCTCTCCATATTTTTCCATCTCATCTCCTCTTTCAGCAAGGCTAAGACTATTTCATCAAACTACAAGGCAGTTACATTTCTACCTATTGCAATAACCAGACTATCCCACAAATCTGGTAGAGAACACAACAAGCTGATGCATTTATCTTCATCTGAAATTTTAATATCAACAGATGCTAACTGACTTACCACAGTATTAAATTTATTTAGATGATCTGTCACCAAGTCTCCATCTTTCATCCTCGGGTTATATAGTTTTTTCCACAGGAACAGTTTATTCACCAGAGACTTAGATTGGTACAAAGTCCCTAACTTGTCCCACAAAGCCTTTTTTGTAGCTTCCCCTGATACATTCAGCAATACTAAATCTGAGACACACAATCGTATTGTGCTATTTTCCTTCCAATCCAACTTCTTCCATTCTTCATCGGACACTCTCGTTGGTTTAGTACCCGGATCTACCATGATCCACTGATGTTTATCCACCAACAGATCCTCCATCTTGAGTTTCCACATCTCAAAACTCTAACCATTAAATTTCTCGATCTTTATCTTCCCACTACTCACCATCTTCTTTCACCACCAGAATTGATCTCACAGATCTCCCACTACACAAGGTCTACCACAGGCCCAAGCGAAACCCCTTAGCAACAAAGGCATCCCCTTGAAGCCAAATCTTCCCTGATACCAAATGTAGGTTTTAACCCCATACATAAATTACCTACATATGAATTCTAAAACACAGAAAATAGACAATTCGAGAGCATAACACATAAAACACATATACATAGAGATTGTCCCCTGGATCCCAAAACCGGGACTACCAGCTTGATTTTTCATTATTTTCCTTTCAATGTTACAATACATATTTATACATGCCGAAGCATCCAATACCATGGACCGAAAACCATCGTGTTCAAAACCATTGACCGAAAACCATCGTGTCCAAAAAACATGTGTGAAAATCATGTGCAAAACCATAGGTGGGTCCACCCAACCTAAGTGGGGTTATGGGTACACCTCAAACCCCCCCCAACCCCTGTCCCCCTGCCGCCCCCACTACATAATCGGTGCAACGAAGGGGTGCTCCGCCCCCCCTTTAACCCCCCGGTTAACTATGTGGGCTAGTCATGGAAAGAATATAACACAACCCAACAGTTGCAGTAGGGGGACCAATGCCTCTAAGGCTGGAGGCTACGGCAGGGCCCATGCTATGGTGTGCTATATGCCAGGTAGTTTGGAAACATGCAACCAATAATTGTCATTTGCTACAGAAATTTGTACAGACACCACAACAACTCTTCTACAATTTCTGTCAATCAGTAGGTCATGACGAGTGCAATTTCCATAGTTATGAACTAATGATGGATAGGACACCTGCATACAGGGTGCAAGCAGAAATGTGGCCTCTGGACCAAGGTGTTGGGGGAATGTGATGTGAGTATCAGGGCCGCAACCGAGGCCGAGGTGGAGGGGGGCTTGGTAGAGGCCCAGGGTAGCTTATTTGTTACAATTGAGGAGGACCAAGACACTAGGTGACAAACTATCTGAATCCAACATGATTGTCATGCCGCTAATGTACTCAGTTTGACCATACAACTAAGGATTGCCCTATATTATTGAATAAGATTCGCAAAAAGGGGGCGTAGCCTCCACAGCCGACGCAGAACCTCCAGATGATGAGGGTTGAGCTGCGAGGAAGACCCTAAAATAAACATTATGCTATAGAGTGGAATGACAATTGGTGAGGATAAAGGGAAGTAGACTACAAAAGGTGAGCGAGTCTGCAAAGCACCTGAAAAGAAAACTTGGTTTGATCTGGAGCACATGAAAGAAACCTTTATGGAAGCAAAGAAAAGCTTCATTGAGGCCTCTACCTTAGGAAGTAAGGAGAAACTAGTTGAAGAAATGGACCCATCCATGATGACCATGTTCGTAGAGACCTGCATGAAACTGTTCCACAATAATAAGGTTGTGAAAGGACTACAGGAACTAATCAATCAGTGTGCTAGCAAGGACAACACTACTGGTGAACCACGCATAATCAGAAATCTTGGTAAGCATAAGGAAAGGACTGGATATGAGATGAGACTCACCATGCAGATAGGGGAATATGAAATGGACCAAGTTATCTTGGATCTGGGGTCCGACGTGAATGTTTTCCCAAAACAAACATGGAAAATAATGGGGAGACCTACACTCCAATGGTCTCCAATCTCGTTAAGGATGGGGAATCAACAAAAAATTATCCCAATGGGGAGGATATAGGGGGTAACAGTTGACATCAAAGGCGCAAGCACACTCGTGGATTTTGAAGTCATAGAGATTATGGATGATATCAATCCCTACCCTGCACTCCTTGGGATCGATTGGGCCACTGACATGAATGGTGTAATCAACCTGAAGAAGCAAAAGATAATATTTGAAAAGAAATCGCTCTACGTAGTGGTGCCACTGGATCCTACAGAAGGACTACACTATAGAGAACTAGTCCGTGATTATGAAAGTGATGACAATTTGGACCAAATTTACAAGATAATGGCGCGAGACTAACATTGGGTAAATCCAATAGTAGATAGATGTATTGCATGGGACCGTGAGAGCTCCTGCACATCACATTCAGATGAAGAACTAGAGCACTGGCAAAACCGATTGCATGAGGTATCTACACTACGTTGTAATATGATGACCAAGTAGTTGCATTGCATGTCATTAGAAGTAAGGAATTTGCCTTCTTATGATGGGTTTACTGATGTGGATATATTTTTGGATGCATTTGAAAGAGAAGCATCGGAGAAGCATCGCTTCCAGGCCTTGGATTGGGTGCTACGCCCGCAAGATGTTGGGGTACGCAAAAGGATAATTTCGATGATTGGTACGAATATAGGAGGATGATGAGAATATATTTTGGACAGCCGAAAGTAAATATGACAAACAAGTATGATGGAAGGGATGATTCGAGCGATCACCTTACCAAATGGACTAAGGCTTATGGAGCAGAGCCCTAGCTTGAATGGGTGCATCTATTTTGTCATACCCTGGATGTCAAACCAATGAATTAGTACTTGGAAACAAAGCTCTACCATGGCACTGAAGAATGGGACATCTTGTGCTAGGGGTTTATAATGAAATTCAGCTTTGAGGATGTGTTTGACTATATTGACACGACACTACAAGAGGTTAAAGCAGCGATCTTTAGGATACCACAGGATCCTTTGGACCTGATTCAACCTGATTGGACTACTCAGTTGAGCCACGCGCTGGAATGATATAACAATGACTGTTGAAGAAGAAGATGAGGATCCTAGAAAGATTAATATTCTAGAAACCGAGGGTCACCATGAGGTTGAAGGACCACAGATAGAGGATCCAGACATAATCGCGTTGTTGAAAACTAGACAGGTCAACATTGAACCAGAGGCAGAGCTGAAATTTGTGAAGATTGGGGACTATTGAGACAATGCAATAGTAGATAATGTCACTGAGCTCCTCCGTGAATATCATGATTTTTCCCCACAAAGTTTTCTAATTTGAAGGGAATAATAGGAGACCTAGGTGTCATGAAGATCACCTTGAAACCAAACGTGAAACCTATGAAACAAAGACCTTACAGCCTTAATCTGAAGTATAAGGAAAGGGTTCACACTAAGTTCGATAAGATGTTCGTGGCTGGTATTATTGAACTGGTGGAAGAATCTGATTGGGTAAGCCCAATAGTGGTTCAGGGAAAGAAACAAAAGGAAGAAATAAGGATATGCGTAGATCTCAGGAAATTGAATGACACTTGTATGCATGATCCTTTCCTGTCCCCGTTCACTGATGAGGTCCTGGATAATGTAAGCGGCCAAGAATCCTATTCTTTCACTGATGGGTTCCATGGGTACCATCAGATCAAGGTCGTGCCTAAGGATAGAAGCAAGACAACCTTCGCAACTGAATGGGGATGTTTTCATTACACCGTGATGCCTTTTAGGCTTAAGAATGCGCTAACGATCTTTTCACGGGTAGTCATTGCAGCATTCAAAGACTTCATTCATAAATTTCTAGAGGTATACTTTGACGATTGGATAGTGTTTGGATTGGTTAAGTGTCATGTGGAAAGTCTGAGCTTAATGCTAGATACATGTAGGAGATACCAGATCACACTCAATCTAAAGAAGTGTCTATTTTGTGTCCCTTTTAGGATCTTACTGGGTCATGTGATATGCAAACAAGGATTAATGGTAGACCTCACGAAGATTGTGTGATACTCAACTTGGAGGCACCAAGGAATGTGAAACAGCTGCGCACAACTCTAGGGCATACCAGAGACTATAGGAAGTTCATCAAGCGCTATGCCTAGATCACCACGTCTATGGAGAAATTGTTGAAAAAGGATGCTACATTCTGTTGGAATGATAAATGTCATAAGAGCTTGGATGTGTTGAAAGAGAAAATGATCACCACACCGATCCTAGTCTTCCCTAACTGGACGAAGGAATTCTATGTGCACGTGGACACATCATGTATTACGCTAGGGGCCATACTGATACAGGCCGATGAGGGAGAATTGGATCATCCTATATAATTCACAAGTAGGAAGCTGTCTAAAGCAAAGAAAAATTATTCCATGACAGAGTGTCAAGGATTAGCTATGGTGTATGTGCTCTAGAAGTTCAAGCATTATTTGTTGGGCAAACACTTTAAGATGTATACAGGTCATTCTATATTGAAGTATTTGGTCAACAAGCCTGTGTTGTGGGGGGGAATATGTTAGTGTCTGCTACTGTTCTAGGAGTATAACTTTGAATTTATTGTGAAGCCAAGACGATTAAATGAGGGACCTGATCATCTGTCGCATATTGGAACTAGAGAGGAACCTACTAATTTAGAGGAAGGATTTCCTAATGCACAACTCTTTGTGGTGCACATCATAGATAGTCACTTTGAAAATATTATCCATGATGAAAAGATCGGCTCTGGAAGGTTATACAAGTGAACAGAAGAAGGAACTAGTAGTGTGTGCGACATAATTTTCTATCATTGCAAGGCACTTGTACAAAATGGGGTCAAACGAAATATTGTGATGTTATGTGCCTAATTTTGAAAGAAGTAGCATCCTCTTTGAGGCTCATTGAGGAGTTGTGGGAGGACATTATGCGGGGAAAGCAGCAACACAAAAGATTCTACACACTGGGTTGTGGTGGCCAACCATGCATAAGGATTCAAAAGCATATCGTAGGGCATGTGATGCATGTCAAAGGACTGGCAGGCCATGTAGAAATTTTGAATAATATGACACATATTCATAGAGATTATCCTGATTATACACTATTGTGGAATACATGTGTAATACATAACCTCCTCTACGTTGATCATCAATTTACAGAAGCAGAAACAATAACATGCGCACATAGAAGCATCAATCACACATATCAACACAGTATTTTCCCGGGGAAAGAATCTCGCTAAAAACCCCAACTATCTATATATTATATTGATTTAGAACATGTAACAATACATAGTGCAATACTCATCACAAGTATCCAGCACTATCTCCACCTGTTACACACAATACAGCTCAGATATGATCTCCAAATATCCTTCGTTGCTTGCCTGCCTCCACTGCGCAATCTTGCAAGAGAATGAATGAGAATGGTTGAACCAAACTCATATTTACCTCAAAAGAATCACTCACACTAGGAATCACATGAGCAAAGGCTATAATCACTTGGTATTGGCCAATTCTCATTAGCGTAACTCAATCTCATTGATTGTGCAAATCCTCATGCACAACTATAGTCACAACTGATAGCAATCTGATCCTCTAACACCTGTCCCTGCTGAAGTGAACATGCACTGACATGCAACTGAGTTAACTGATGTATTCTTTAGTTGCATTATGATTTAATAATTATTTTAACAACTCAGCATTAATATATTTGCAGTTAGACTAATTACAACTAGTTTAACCAAGTCAAACTGAACATAACTCCATCAACTCCACAATCAACTCCACCATACTCAAGTGATTGAGTTCTAACTGAAGTCATGCATGAAACAACTCAACTGACCCATAAAGAAAGCGTATTTCATTCTGATAGCTACATGTGCCACATCTGTAGCTCAAACTGAAGTGCTCCAAGAGAATAAGATAAAGTTTATAGTCTAAATATTATTATAAGACAATAATATTTGACTTTTCTATTTTTGACAGCCAGCCTAAAAATAGACTTTGATCACTCCTACTGTGATCGCTCCTGCTGTGATCACTCCTACTGTGATCATCCCTATTGTGGTCACTCCTGCTGTGATCATCCCTGTTGTGATCCAAAAATAGAACTTGCGCCATAATTTCCCTACGGGCCCACTTAGTGAAGGCGTCTCTTTTCACTAAGCTCCATCATCTTGTTGCAATCTCAACACTCCCTCTCGACAAGATATGGATTATCAGCAACCCCTATCCTACCTCAGTGGTATTCGAATTTCTTCCTAGTGAGAGCCTTTATCAGAATATCAGCATCCTAATCCTCCGTTGGAATGTATGAAAGTAACATGATCCTCTGTTGCACACAATCTCTGATATGATAGTACCTGATGTCGATGTGTTTGGATCTATCATGATCCATTGAGCTCCCTGCCCATTCTGCATCCTCCCATCTGTACCATAATCCATATCCCGATGTGCCTCTCAAATAATGCAATACATGCTTGCCCGCCTTCAGAAGAGCCTGGTAGGCTTAACCATAACTTGTGAAAGCTAGTTAAATGCATAGCATATATCGGGTCATGTATTGACCAAATACATCAGCGACCCCACCAACTGTCAATAAACAGTGGCATCCACTTCTTCTCTCGAAGTGGCATCCTCCTTCCTCCAACCTCCAGGAAGAGGAGTATCAACAGGCTTGCAGCCATGCATGCTGAACTTCTCCAATATCTCTCGAGCATACTTACCCTGAGAAACAAACAGTCCACCATTGCACTGCCATATTTCCAAACCTAAGAAATAGTGAAGGAGGCCCAAGTCCTTCATCTCAAACTCCTTAGCAAGATCATCCTTGCATGAAAGTATCAACAGCTCATCACCCGTTAGAATAAAATCATCTACATACAATACAATGATAAGCAACTTACCCTCCACCACAATCTGGTATAGTTTAGGATCCGCCTCACTCTTGGAGAATCCAAGTCCGATGTAATAGCTATCTATCCATGTGTACCAAGCATGTGGTGCTTGCTTCAACCCATACAACACTCTCTTGAGCCTACACATATGCAACTCGCTGCTGAAGACCTCAAAGCCTTCGGGCTACTCAATGTACACCTCCTCCTCAATGACTCCGTTGAGGAACGCAGTCTTCACATCCATCTGATGAATGTGCCATCCCATCTGCGCTGAGAGAGCAAGAATTGTCTGCATGGAAGAATACCTTGCGACAGGTGCAAAGGTCTCCTCATAATCGATCCCCTCAATCTGTGAAAAGCCTCAGGAAACAAATCTCGCCTTGTACTTCTCCACACTCCCATCAGCTGCCTGCTTAACTTTGTAGATCCGTCTCGAACCCACCATTGATTTCCCTTCCGGTCTAGGAACAATCTCCCATGCATTGTTTCTGACAATAGAATCATACTCTTCCACCATGGTGTCTACCCATGCGGGATCCTCCATAGCTTCCTCAAAAGAGGATGGCTCAGTCACAACACACTTGCTCATAAGAGCCATGTATCCAGTGTACCGATCAGGTGACTGTCTCTGTCTACATTGGGATGTAGGTGGTCCTACAACTTTATTTGCATCTTGAGCCAGTCGCTTAGCTTCTGTCAAGCACTTTCGCCCTCTGATGGTTGGCGTTGCTTGAGTGGTCTCTTCAACTCCATGAACCTCGTCCTGTGGCTGATCCACATCCTGAAACTCATCTTTAGGAACTAATATCTCCTCATATGCATGCAAGTGTAGCTCCCTCTCAAGCGAACACTTCATGGCTTTCTCCTCCTGAAATTTTATATCCCGTCGTACAACAGTTTTACCACTGTCTGGAAAATACACATGATAGTTGTGGGGCGTGTCAGTGTACCCCACAAATATCCCAACCTCAGCAGTTGGCTCCAACTTCTTCCTAGAATCCTTCATCACATGCATGTAAACGTTAGCACCAAAAGTCCTCAAATGAGAAAGATCAAGATTCTTACCAGAATAAGCCTCCTCAAGTGTACTCATGCCAAGTATCTTATGAGGACAATGGTTCTACATATAAACTGTTGTATTGCATGCTTCCGCCCACAAGTGAAGGGGTAGACCTTGATCATGCAACATCACCTGTGCAACACCCATGATCGTTTTTTTCTTCCGCTCAGCTACCCCATTCTGCTGTGGGTTATGGGGAGCTATGAGCTCTCTTCGAATCCCTTCTGCCTTGCAGAAATCCTTGAACTCGTCCGAGCTGTATTCACCACCATTATCGCTCTTAAGAGCCTTCACCTTCTTCCCCGACTCCTTCTCGACCAGTGCTTTGAATTCACAGAACTTTGAATATGTTTCACTCTTCTTCTGCATGAAGAAGATCCAGCACTTACGAGAGAAATCATCAACAAAAATCACATAATACCTATGTTTTGTTGTCGAAGCTACTGAGAAAGGTCCACACACGTCTATGTGAATTCTCTCAAGGATCGTCATGGCACGACTATCCTTCTCATGAAAGGTGGCTTTCACAAGCTTCCCAAAGTACACCCCTTGTATTGATATGACTATGCAAGTGTGCCTTTAGGAAGCTCTGTAGTGATTTGTTGCAGCATCTTCAAGGCTCCATGGTGAAGGTGACCCAATCTCCTGTGCCACAACTCGCCATCATCCTGGCTCACCAATCCTTCTGCCTTGCTTGCCATTGCTGTGCATCCATCTACATGCAACTGATAAAGGTTCCTTACTCGAACTCCTATCTTTCGGGTCTCACCAGTTGTCTTGCTGCACAAGAAAGCTTTTCCCTTGCTGAAAACAACATCATACCCCTTGTCTTCTAACATTGCCACAGGGATAAGATTCTTCTTCAATCTTGGAACATGCATGACTTCCTTCAATACAAAGGGTTTACCAGACTCCCTCTCAAAGGAAATGGTACCGATACTGGTCGCACTGTATCTACCATCATCGCCCATCTCGATGTACACTCCAAGATCTTTGTCCTCCAGATCAGAAAATAAATCTCTATCTCTCGTCATGTGAAAAGACGCACCACTGTCTAAGAACCACACCGATCCCATCACACTTGAAACCAAGCATGCGATCAATGAAAAATCAAGCTCAAACTGTGAGGCTAGAGCCTCTCCTACTGCAGATCCAACAGCTTGCTTGTTCTTCTTCTTCTGCGGATAATTATTGGCATAGTGTTCGTGCTGGTGACAGTGAAAACACTTCACCTTGGACATGTCCTGCTTCTTGCCTTTTGCACTAGACTGAGAAGCTTTCTTGCTCTTCCCTTTCTTTGCTTTAGCAACCAAAATGCAATTTTATTCATCAGCTCCCTTTGATGAAGATCCATCCCTGGTACTCCGCTTGATCTCCTCCTGCACAGGATCTGACCATAGTCTTTCCCATCCTGGCAATTTCTCCCTTCCATTCATCAAGTCCTGGTAGCTATGCAAGCTCTTAGGAAGGCCAAAGAGTGCTAGACTCACCATCCTCATCATCGACAGTCACCCCCACACTTCCCAGCTCATCCTGGCATTGGGTGAACTTCGTGAGATACTGGGGCATACTGTCTCCATTCTCACACTTAGATGTTTCTGAGTTTATCCTTGAGTTCCATTCCACCATCTCAAAACTCAACTGCTTCTAGTCTAAAATTCGTGAGAACAAAGTATTTATCGTGCAGAGATCGACTGTATGGGAATTCATCGGATATCTCACCTTCCAAAATAAGGATGAATCCAGAGGCTACCTGGACCGATTACAGACTCTACTTGAAGAAATAAAATGTAAACACTTTCTGAATAATAGATCCGATGATCAATTCTCACTTTGATATCCTGTAGAAATCTCTTCTACAAATCAAGCAACTCTGATACCCTGTAGAAATTTTGAATAATATGACACATATTCATAGAGATTATCCCAATTATACACTATTATGGAATACATGCATAATACATAACCTCCTCTATGTTGATCATCAATTTACAGAAGCAGAAACAATAACATGTGCACATAGAAGCATCAATCACACATATCAACACAGTATTTTCACGGGGAAACCATCTCGCTAAAAACCCCAACTATATATAAATTATATTGATTGAGAACATGTAACAATACATAGTACAATACTCTTCACAAGTATCTAGCACTATCTCCACCTGTTACACACAATACAACTCATATCTGATCTCCAAATATCCTCCACTCCTTGCCTGCCTCCACTGCGCAATCTTGCAAGAGAATGAATGAGAATGGTTGAACCAAACTCGTATTTACCTCAAAATAATCACTCACACTGGGAATCACGTGAGCAGAGGCTATAATCACTTGGTATTGGCCAATTCTCATTGGCATAACTCAATCTCATTGATTGTGCAAATCCTCATGCACAAATATAGTCACAACTGATAGCAATCTGATCCTCTAACACCTATCCCTGCTGAACTGAACATGCACTGACATGCAACTAAGTTAATTGATGTATTATTTAGTTGCATTATGAGTTAATAATTAGTTTAACAACTCATCATTAGTATATTTGCAGTTAGACTGATTACAACTAGTTTAACCAAGTCAAACTAAACACAACTCCATCAACTCCATAATCAACTCCACCAAACTCAAGTGATTGAGTTCTAACCGAAGTCATGCATGCAACAACTCAACTAACCCACAAAGAAAGTGTATTTCCTTCTGACAGCTGCATGTGCCACATCTGTAGCTCAAACTGAAGTTCTCCAAGAAAATAAGATAAAGTTTATAGTCTAAATATTATTATAAGACAATCATATTTGACTTTTCTATTTTTGACAGTCAATCTAAAAATAGACTTTGATCACTCCTGTTGTGATCACTCCTACTGTGATCATCCCTGCTGTGGTCACTCCTGCTATGATCATCCCTGCTGTGATCCAAAAATAGAACTTGCGCCATAATTTGCCTGTAGGCCCACTTAGTGAAGGCGACTCTTTTCACTAAGCTCCATCATCTTGTTGCAATCCCAATAGGCCATTGCAGAGGGATGAAATGCCTCTGATGCCGCAGGTGACATTACAACCATTTGAGAAATGGGCAATTGACTTTATGGGTCCAATTCAACCTTAAGGAAAGAAGACGGGTGTGCGATACATCATCACCGCGACTTAGTACTTGACCAGATGGGCGGAGGTGCAGCCTATGAAGGACTATACAAGCTTGACAAAAACAAAGTTTATTTTTGAATATGTATTGACAAGATTTGGTTGTCCAAAGATCATGATGAGTGATCACGGTACACACTTTCTTGACAAAAAAATCAGCACACTGATAGAAGAATTTTAGGTGTATCATCAGAAAAGTATGCCTTATCATCCACAAGCTAATGGGATGGTGGAAACATTCAATAAAATACTAGAGAGCGCGATGACGAAGGTCTACAATGGTCAGAGAAATGACTAGGATGTGCATGTACCTGTGGTGTAATGGGCCTATAGAATGACTTGCAAGAAGCTGACTGCGATAACGCCTTTCAGACTCGTGTATGGCATAGAGGTTGTGATGTCAATGGAATACATTGTACCTATTCTATGCATAACAAAACTCACAAGAATGATGGATCGTGGAGCCCTGGAAGAGAGGCTCGCGTAGCTAGTAGAGCTTGAGGAGGACCAATTTCTAGCTGGATCAACAAGTTCAAAAGGAGCACGAAAAGGCATGGCATGATTGACACATAAAATTGCGTACCTTCAAGGTAAATGATCTGGTCTTGTTATATGACAATAAATTTGATAAATTTCCAAGGAAATTTAGGATGCACTAGCTAGGGCCTGTTGGCCGGATAAATTGTTCTTGTGGACAAGACTGATCTCCCTAGTATCTAATGATATCTAGCAACAAAGAGCACAAGCAAATCTACTTTTCACTAAACATGTTTCAATTCATTAATGAACACTAAGAGGTGTAACAGACCCTACCTCGGTCCAACGCTTGTTTGAGGCAGTTTTATCCCAACAACTTCAAGCAGTTCTCGTTTAATAACCTGCATACACAAGCAAGCACACATCAAAGCATACCTGCGTATAAAAAAACATGTTCATTATGAAGATCAAGGAGCTCATAAAATAAACCATTAGATACAGTTCATTGAGAAAAACAAACTTGATTGTATTAATTTTATGAATAAAAGAACCTTACAGCCTTTGCCTTGATGTTGCACAAGTTCTTTCTAGGGTCCAGCAGGAGTCTCCTCTACTTCGACAAGCCTCACTCACTTCCCAAATGACATGAAAGGTATGTGATCTCTCCTCTCACAAGCTCAAAAAGGAAGCTTAGTTTTTAGCAACATTTACCTTCAAGAATCTTCAGCTTTCAACCTCCCCTACAACCAGCCCAATGTATGAATTTATAGTGCAAATGGAGGAAGTTGTAGGTCCACCATTGAAGGGATAAGTTCCTCCTTCAATGGGATAAGCACCTCATATCATGGAGTTAGCTCCCTTAGTTATGGAATGGATGAACCAAGGTGGAGCGGACTTACCAGCGTAATATTCCTTCTAGAAGTGTCTAGAAGTGACCCAAGATGAGTTTTTAAGAATGAACTCATGCCTTTTTAACTTTTACAGGGGTTTTCACTCATTACTCAATATATAGAGCGGTCAGGTTTGCAGGAAACATGACCATTAGGTGCGGCACCGCAGGCAATGCTAGGAGAAAGTGCGAAACCAGGATTTAAGATATTTTTAAGGTCTTTCTCCCATTTTCAAGGCTTGATATGAAGAGATGAGGTTTAAGACTTGCAAAGGAGGTATGTATGAGTGTTGATGGACTCACAAAAACTGTAGAAAGTCATGGTGACAATTTTTTGTGTAACAAGGTCGTATGTCATCAAGGGGATTAGCAATGGTGGAGCAGTTCAGCTAGTCAAATTGAATGAAGAACCCTTCCCACGGAAACTGAATGGCAGCTGATTGAAGCCATACACCAGTGATCCTAGGTGACTATATCAGGGAAGCACACTCTTAGTGCTCCAGGCAGTGTTGGGCTTCCAAAATGTCTTCAAAATGACATCCACTTTCATCTTTATCACCACCATTTCACTCATATGTCACAACTCCATAACCATATAACCTTTCATTAGCCACCATTTTCATAAATATATGGGTTAGGATCCTCATTTACCAAAGTTATTTATTTTATGTGTTTAAAGTGAATTTATGATTAAAAACTAGGAAATTAACATGGTTTCATGTATCTATATATGTGAATTGAGTTTTGTGACATGTGTAGGTCATTTGGAAGGTTCCAAGGCACCCTTATGTGGCCTCCAATGCTCAAATTCGAATTCCCTTCAAAGGAGATTTGGATATGTGTCCTATTTGGATTGTAACTTTATGAGGTGTCTCATCATTTTTTATTCGGATTAGAACTCTATGAGACACCTAGGGGATATTGTATCATTATGAGCAATTTGGTTGTAACTATATGAGATTTTAGTGGAACTTCATTAAATAGGGTAGGTTCTTATGTTTTTGTATAAATAGGAGAGCCTTTTCCTTTGAAAGGCATGTGTAAAGTTGGTGAAATGCTCATGTTTTGAATATAGAATTTGGATTTGGCACCATGCTCATGAGTGATGTTCACTTGATTTGGTTATGCTTGTATTTGGAGCCTCTCAACTTTCCATCCCTCATGCTTTTGGATTGGCCATCTATAATGTGTGAGATTTATTGTTTTTCATAGATTAAGATTTATTGCTTTCATAGATTAAGATTTATTTATTTCATATCTTTTCCTGTGTGCAAGGTTAAGAGTGATTGTTTTTTTTGCTTTCATATCTAGAGGTTAAGAATTATTGTTTTTTCTTTCATTTCATATCATGTGGTTTTGATTATTCATTTCATAGGATCTTGATTTGATAATGCACACATGATCCCTTAGAGTAGATTTTATTTCATGCAATTTCATTTTTGAAAGAGTGGTGTGTTTTTCAATTCCTGCAAGTGTGGTAGATTATGACTTCAATTCCTACAAGTGTGGTAGATTAAGATTTCAATTCCAAACATTGTACTATAATTTCCTTTGAATTGATTGTTGAATTAGATTGATCTAAATTGGAAGTTGATTTCTAGCATATATAGTGTACGCACGCTTTGCAAGTTTTATGAAACCCACGGGTTGACAATTAAATGATAAGAAATCAATTTGCCCCAACATTTTGGTGTCATTGCTAGGGAAGTGCGCATAGGAACTAGCTTTCAGTCTAGAGTTCATATTTTTCATTTTTTCTAGATGCATGATTAAAGCATGTAGATGCATAAATCATTTAGCTGCATATCATTTTTTTCGATACTAACCATTTATGGAAAAAGGATCTAGAATGCAACCCAAAGACTACATTGAAGAATGATATCAAGAAGTAGTTACGCCACAATATTCATCAATTCTTCAAGAGATCCTTGCGGCAAATCGAAAGGTCAAGTCAATTTCGCATATCCTTACAAATAATGAGGTATATTTTTCAAGTTGGGATATGAGCATTTCAAAAATTCTAATCCATAAATGGCTTCATTAGAAGCATGAATATACTTAAAAAATAAAAAATAAAAATAGTTTTTAGATAGATTGGAAAAATAAAAATAAATTCTTATAGTTTTTAGGATAAATTTGATGTTTTATGGTGCACTAAGAACCACCCATCTACTAACCCTTTGTAGGAAAATTTGCAATAAAACAAATGGTCAAGAACAAGGAGTGCAAGTGAAGATCACAAACGATAATTTAAGGTATGAGATCAAGCCTTTTCATTTTATTTTTTTGGAAAATTTACAGAGGAATCGATTGATAAATTTTGACTATGCTAACAAAATAAATCTCTCAAGTATGCTCTCCTCCTGCACTTCGTGTGACCTAGAGGATCAAAAAAAGAAATTGTTTTGTTAGTATATCATAAAAATTATTTAGCTACAAGAATGCAAATTCTGCAACTAATTTATGTTTTCATGATTTTATTCAATCTATTTTTTCAAAAAAAAAAAAAAAAAACTTAAAAGGAAAAAAAAAAACAATATAAAAAAATCCAACTGCTTTGGTAGGTTATACTAGTCAGATTGTTTGGTTATGGTTTGTAGTGACCCTCAAAACGTCGTGTCCTATTTAATAAGTTATTGCAAATTAACTAGAGAACGCAACCTATTCTGCAGCTAACTATGTGTTTCGTAGCTACTTCCATGGTTTAGCAGGTTACAAGCGTTAAACGAAGAAACCGACCACATGGGCATATCTAGAATCACCTCGACATGGATTATATCCTAGTAACCCAGCCCAGATCGATAAAAAACCCAACTTAAAACCATAGTCAAAGCCCTGCTTCCAGGTTCTAGTACATTCACTTTTGAGCCTTATTTGCCTGAAATTGAGAACCATTAATCATTTCTATAAAAAGTTCACAATTTCATAAATAAGAACCGAAGCTACCATAATCTGTTTGAAGAATAACAATCAAAGCATATGCTAGGGAGAAGCTGATCAAGCTCTTCACAATAGATCTACTAGATAGTAGTTTCGTGGCTTCCATTCATAGCTTTGATGAATTTTTTTTCATGTGGCCAATCTTATCGACTTCGTCCCTAAAGATCTTGAGAGGCTCAAGCTTAATTCAACCTGCAACCAAGAATGTAACTGTTGTTTGCAGGATGCAAGTTTGACTCACATTAAAAGCAAAATCAACCATGTAGAGAATCATGGACACGTGGAGCTTCAAGATGCAGCGAATTAGTAATCCACAATGAAGGAGTTATGAAGGGGTTGGAAGAATGAAAACTTGTGTGCTGATAGAAAATTTTTGAATTTGCAGACCTAGGCATGAGTTGAGTTAAAATTAAATACCAATCTCAATTCATGTTTTACGATTTTCTGAGTATGGATAAGTTGTTTAAAATTCTGTTTGTTTGCAGCGATTATGGGTTTAATAACACATGGAGATTTCATTTAGATTGTTGGGTAGAAAACTTGCAGTCAATCTTTACCACCATTTCATTTTAATTGCCAGAAATGAATTTTATTGCACCATTGCCAGAAAATGCAAAATTGAAAAAAATGTCAAATTTAAATGCAAATTCCAGCCAAATGAAAACGAATTTAGGAAACCTGAGACATGGGGTTTTTTGGGAACAGGGTGGATTAGATAACCCAAAAACAGTTTCATCAATTTCGCAAAGGTTTGAGAGAAATATGAGATTATTCGGGACTCTATTTCGCTGACTACGTGAGGAAAAACAATTTTTTTGCAGAGTTGTGACCATATTCCAATTTCTCTGAGAAATATCCACCCATATCTAATTTCCCTGGCTAAATTCCAGCTTGAGACAATTGCAGAAAATGATTTGAGTTTGGGTGCCCCAATCATTTGTGCCAAGTCATCCACTATGTCATTGAGTGCGTGAGAAAATAATAGAATTTGAATTTAATGCACAGAGACAGTAGTGCAGCCATGCAAACCTGATTTTGAATGCTATGGTTGTTTGAGGAAACATGATTCTGATTGTTTGTCATTGAAACCCATGAAGTTTCTACCACATAAGGAATATGTCTGAAAAGGAGCGGCAAAGGAGGGCATTCCCCCTGACCAGCAACGTTTGATTTTTGGTGGCAAGCAGGTGGTGGATGGGAGAAGTTTCGCTACTTACCATATTCAGAAATAGTCAACTCTACACATGGTTCTTCGTCTGAGAGGTGGTGCCAAGAAGAGAAAGAAGAAGACTTACACTAAACCTAAGAAGCTCAAGCACAAAAAGAAGAAGGTAAAGTTGGTTGTTCTGCAATACTACAAGGTTGATGACTGGTAAAATGAAAAGATTACGAAAGGAATGCATGAACCAAGAGTGCAGAGTTGATACATTTATGGCGAACCATTTTGACTCTCATTATTGTGGAAAGAGTGGTCTGACTTACGTCTACAAGATAGCTGGTGAAGAGTAATTTATCCTTTTGATTTTGCTGCCACGAATGGCGTATTGGTCGTTAGATTTTCTTTTTAAGATGAGACAGGTCTAAATGTTTTTGGTGTTGGTTTAAATTAGTTTGAGATTACGAACATTCAATTTCCTTTATTGGCAAAAGTATTGGTCTGTTTATTTCAACCACTGATATGGAATATTATAAAAGGTTTAAAAAAAAAAAATTGCTAATAAGAGGCATTGCAATTATCACTGGATTTTGGCTCCAGTAAACCACAACATTGTTTCTGGCTCTTTGAATTCATTTTTGGTTATTTACTGACTTGGGTTTTTTGTTCAGAATTTTAGCTACGGAAACTGTGCACATTTCGCAGTTGATACCATTCTGCAACTAAACACCGATTCTACAGCTAATCGACAATTCTGCAGCTGGAAAACAATTCTGCAACTATGAATTTAACTCAATGATTTATTTTCCAAACAATGCATTTTAACCATTTCATTTGCTTACATCATCTTTCTCACTGAAGCATCATGTTCCCATGCCACATTTTACATGACAATTTTCACTGTTTGATAAAAAATTCAGAACATTCTAACTTTCTCATATGACATTGGAATTTGATGATTCAAGCATCATTGGAAAGATCTCAATGAGATCCACAAAATGAGGAAGTTATTATCAAATTTTGAAATAGTAAATAATGAAAAAAATTGCTTAAAAAAAACAATAGGTAACTTGAGGCACTACTTTCGACACAGGTATAAACTCTTTTGGTTTTCTTTCATGAACTTGTTTTATAGTACCAATTCTTATTTTTTATGTAAATGTCATTAATAGAGAAATTGATCACCTTTCTATTTTGATAAACTTTACAATCCATTAGAGAAGAAGTACTAGTTTTTTGTAGGTTCCAGGAGGAAGAAGAGATGAACATAAGCAATAGTGTCTATCAATGACCACATTTATTTCACAAGAAAATGATCAGAGCAGCAACAGAGATGAAACATCAATGCATGAGCACATGGTAATGCATATCAGATCTAGAAATTGCAAGATTTCAGTGTTTCCATTGCATCCATACTCCTTCAGTCAATAAAACCTTCATCTTATTTCCTTTGCAGTCCCATTGCATTTCACTTAGTGAGTCAATAAAATTCTCATCTCATATTTTCCTGCCTTCCTTTCACTAACTCATAACCCATTTTCATAAAGACATTCAGCTCACTTACATGTTGATTTGTCCCTTTACTTTCCATTCACTTGTCAATTTTCTTTCCATTAAATAAACCTTCATCCACTGCAAAATTTTCCATTCATAGTCCTTCAAAATCATTGTTTCATGCTCGCATTAGATGATGGAGGATTCCTTAAGGCCTTCCTTCTAACAAGCCTTGGACTATCAACATCAACACATTATCTAGGTTCAAGGCTAGAGTCCTCATTAGTACCTTGAGGATTTTATGCCTTAATGACAGGCTCTCTCACCAACAATCATGGGAATACATCAATGTCCCTTGATCGTTGGATCCTACAAGTGGCTCGACATCAGCTCACTTATTCACCCTTCGCAAGATGTACTTAGGTACCTTGACACTCATTGAAATTAATGGCGAGTTTGCATCGCATTTGTTAAAGACATTCATCAATGGTCGGTAATCCAATGACCTCTCTTCATGCTCGCCACCTACACATTTATTCACATGACTAGATTTGTACCATCAGTTTTATAGCGATTGAAGAATATATAATTTCAGCATTTTGCAGCAAATACAACAAATTTAGTAGAAGAAATAAAGAATCCACTTCACAACCACGTCCACCACTTATGCAAACAAGAAGCAGATGAGTTCTACATTTCATGGTCCAAAAGCGGCCACACTCTTCAATTTCCATAACTCATGCACATTAAAGGTAAGTGAAGGTATGTGGTTTTCTAATTTTTAGTCATGCAATTCCCTAAAATACTAAAATTGTAACTTTGGGAAATTCCTCACTTTCTCTTTCACATTGTCATATCTTTAGTTGGGGGAAGGGACATCATTTCATATTCATATATCATACACCATCACTCATTTTCATTTCATCCTAACATACTTGTCCTAATCAATTATGATTGCATTATGATTCAAAAACTTATATGATTTGCAAATAATGTCTAAATTAAGAGCACACTATATGGCCAATTTTGAAGATGCATTCTTAAATATGTTCAATAAATCTTGCTGCAACAAAAAGAAACAAGGTATTGAAACACAAGAACCAATACCAATTAGAATTTGGTTGAAACACAAGAACCAACCAAAAATGTTGCAATTCAATGTATGTCAAGGAATACTTTGCAAAAATAAATAAAATTGTCAAATGCAAATTTAAGGACATATAATATAAGCCAAACTCATTTAAAAACAAAGACATTGCAAGCAAATCAAAGGAATTATTGCAATATTTGCATGAGGACATGCAATTTCTCTAGTTGGGGGTATGTTGGGCTTCCAAAATGTCTTCAAAATGACATCCACTTTCATCTTTATCACCACCATTTCACTCATCTGTCACAACTCCATAACCATATAACCTTTCATTAGCCACCATTTTCATAAATATATGGGTTAGGATCCTTATTTACCAAAGTTATTTATTTTATGTGTTTAAAGTGAATTATGATTAAAAACTAGGAAATTGACATGGTTTCATGTATCTATATATGTGGCTTGAATTTTGTGACATGTGTAGGTCATTTGGAAGCTTCCAAAGCACCCTTATGTGGCCTCCAATGCTCAAATTCGAATTCCCTTCAAAGGAGATTTGGATATGTGTCCTATTTGGATGTAACTCTATGAGGTGTCTCATCATTTCTTATTTGGATTAGAACTCTGTGAGACACTTAGGGGATATGTGTCTCGTTATGAGCTATTTGGTTGTAACTATATGAGATTTTAGTGGAACTTCATTAAATAGGGTAGCTTCTTATGTTTTTGTATAAATAGGAGAGCCATTTCTTTTGAAAGGCATGTGTAAAGTTATGGAAATGCTCATGTTTTGAATATAGAAGTTGGATGTGGCACCATGCTCATGAGTGATGTTCACCTGATTTGGTTATGCTTGTATTTAGAGCCTCTCAACTTTCCATCCCTCATGCTTTTGGATTGGCCATCTATAATGTGTGAGATTTATTGTTTTTCATAGATTAAGATTTATTGCTTTCATAGATTAAGATTTATTTATTTCATATCTTTTCCTATGTGAGAGGTTAAGAATAATTGTTTTTATTTTCTTTCATATCTAGAGGTTAAGAATTATTGCTTTTGCTTTCATTTCATATCATGTGGTTTTGATTATTCATTTCATAGGATCCTGATTTGATAATGCACACATGACCCTTTAGAGTATATTTCATTTCATGCAATTTCATTTTTGAAAGAGTGATGTGCTTTTCAATTCCCTCAAGTGTGGTAGATTAAAACTTCAATTCCTGAAAGTGTGGTAGATTAAGATTTCAATTCATGCAAATGTGATAGATTATGATTTCAATTCCAAAAACTGTACTATAATTTCCTTTGAATTGATTGTTGAATTAGAATAGGTGAATTTGGTTTATCGTTATTTGGTTTAGTAGCTAGATTGATCTAAATTGGAAGTTAATTTCTATCATATATAGTGCATGCACACTTCGCAAGTTTTACGAAACCCCCAGGTTGACAATGAAATGATAGGCAATCACTTTGCCCCAACAGGCAGCTGAAACGAAGCACAGGACTATAAACTACACTGCCCGGTCTAGAGAGTTGCACAATTGGGGAACTGCGTGGAACGAAAAATTGTCACAGAGCCAGCATAAGCACATAGGGAGTTGTGCTACCAAAGGAAAAACCATGCAGGATAACTGGAAAGTGACCATTAAGTCACTGTTCATGATTTGACAATGAAAAAATGACCAAATCGAGCAAAGGAGGCAGCATATAAGTTGGAATTTATGGACCAGATCTTTGAAAATCTACCGCTAATATCAAATTAATGAACTAATTTTGGGGAGAACGATCGAATTTGAATTCAAAAGTGCCTATAAGTTACAAAGGGTTTCCTAGCAGAAAACACCTAGCATTTTGAGAATTGAGGTGTTGAGCTCTCAGGCGCAGAT
This sequence comes from Pinus taeda, assembly GCA_000404065.3. Lineage (NCBI taxonomy): Eukaryota > Viridiplantae > Streptophyta > Pinopsida > Pinales > Pinaceae > Pinus > Pinus taeda. The sequence continues at coordinate 23,540 of APFE030131912.1, read as the reverse complement.
GAACTGTGAAACCTTTGAAGTTTTGATAGCAAATCCAGTATTTGAGATGTTTCCAAAGGAGACATAGGAGTTGTTACATAACAATTTGTCGACACCTACAGAAGCTATGAGCACTGAAGCAGTGATAGCCGAGGGAACTGTCCTAGAGGTAGCTATGGCAACAGAGGGAGCTGCCCCAGAAGTTGTGCTTGTCGAAGTACCGACAGAAGTGCCTAAATCCCACAGGACACCTAGGACAAGGCCTATGCCAACCCAGGAGGGTCCAAAACCAAAGAAGGACAAGCAAAAGATGTAGCTTCCAGTGTGTGCATCACCTAGGAAGCACCAATAGCCGAGAAAACCCACTGTGCAAGAAAATTCCAAAATGATTGACCTAGAGTTGAAAGAAGAGAGCGAAGTAATCCCCATGGATGATGAGGATATTGCAGTGGAAACTAAGGTTGTTGAAATTGATGGGTCAGACCCCATCTCTAATTTTCCTGAATGCATTCCTCCACACAAGGGCAAGACAAAGGTGCCCAAATATATTGATGAGAGTAATGTCACCCTACACACACCCCTCCTTCTGGACCAAATTGTCTTTGAGGGACCATGCTTGCGGCATGTCCCCCTTTTGAAGTTGGAGGACTAGGACTTAGCTGACATGGAGCGCTTCCCTCATTTAGCGACAGACCAACTTATTTACAGTGTCTTCCACAAAAATACTGGAGTGACCGCTTTGGAGCCAAGGAAGTGGTTAAAAGGCATGGACAAGACAGGCCTGGTAAACCTGCTATGGGTGCCGCATTATGACCGTGCACCTATCACGATGGTAGTGATCAAGCAGTTGATGTTCTTGGTGCACGATGGGTGTCTGTGACTGGAGAAGTCGATACCCATCACTGAAATGTTGATCCATAGGATCACATAGCTACTGTACATAGGAGAAAAGCTGGCCATTGCATTTGGTGGAAATTCTGGTGATCATATGCTTTCCAAGGCGATGAAGGAAAAATTCAAGCTCGTAAAGAATCCATGCGACTACGCCATTTCAAGTATCTCTGACCTCGCAGTCAAAGAGGCGACGCAAATCTTAGTAGGGAAGGTCATGTGGAAGTGTCGTGTAGATGAAGTGTTGGCACTATTGATAGCTTTGGCAACCTAGTGCACAGAGGGAGTTCAATTTAACTAGGAGTGCCTCGTTGGGTTGTGTTATATTCTTTCCACAACTAACCCATGTAGTTAACCGGGGGGTTAGAGGGGGGATGGAGGCCTGCTTCGTTGCACCGATTGTGTAGCGGGGGGGTGGGGTCATAGTGGATTTGAGGTGAACCCGTAACCCCACTTTATGGGGTCTAGGATAGCGCCCCAGGAAATTTTTGTTTTGGACCCTATGTTAGGTTGGGCGAACCCACCTATGGTTTTGTGCATGATTTTTGCACATGTTTTTTGGATGCGATGGTTTTTGGTCCATGGTATTGGATGCTTCGGCATGTATAAATATGTATTATAACATTGAAAATAACATAATTAAAAATCAAGCTAGTATTCCCAGTTTTGGGATCCAGGGGAAAATCTCTATGTATATGTGTTTTATGTGTTATGCTCTCGCATTGTTTATTTTCTGTGTTTTAGTACAGGGTTAAAACCTACAATTGGTATTAGAGCTATTTTGGCTTCAAGGGGATGCCTTTGTTGCTGAGGGGTTTCACTCGAGCCTGTGGTAGACCCTATTTAGTGGGAGATCTGCGAGATCGATTTTGGTGGTGAAAGAAGATGGCGAGCAGTGGAAAGATAGAGATCGAGAAATTTAATGGTCAAACTTTTGAGTTGTGGAAACTCAAGATGGAGGATTTGTTGGTGGATAAAGATTAGTGGATCACAGTAGATCCAGGAACTAAACCAACGGGAGTGTCTGATGAAGAATGGAAGAAGTTGGATCATAAGGCAAAGAGCACAATACAATTGTGTGTCTCAAATTCAGTGTTGTTGAATGTATCAGGGGAAGCTATGAAGAAGGGTTTGTGGGACAAGTTAGGGACTTTATACCAATCTAAGTCTCTGGTGAATAAATTGTTCCTACGGAAAAAGCTGTATAATCTGAGGATGAAAGATGGAGACTCAGTGACAGCACATTTGAACGCATTTAATATTGTGGTAAGTCAGTTAGCGTCTGTTGATATTAAAATTTCAGAGGAAGATAAGTGCATCAGTTTGTTGTGTTCTCTACTAGATTCGTGGGGTAGTCTGGTTATTGCAATAGGTAGTAATGAAACTTCCTTGAAGTTTGATGAAATAGTCTTATCCTTGCTGATCGAGGAGATGAGACGAAAAAATATGGAGATTCAGAATGGTGATGCCTTGTTTGTATAAGGACGGTCCCAGAACAGAAACAAAAATAAGTCATCGAGTGGGATATCTAAATCTAAAGGGAGATCTAAATCTCTAGGAAAACCTATAAAGGTGGTGTGCTGGAAATGCGGAAAGGAAGGGCACTACAAAAGGAACTATAAATATAAATCTCCTGATAAAGGAAATGGATCTGATGATGCTCCTTCTGCAGAGGTGAAAATCACCTCAGATGAAGGTGTTGATGTGTACTTTGCCTCTTCAAGTACACATGTAGATCATGAGACATGGTCGATTAACTCAGGCGCATCCTTTTACTTCACTCCCCATAGAGAGTGGTTCTGTGTGTATGAGAAATACGATGGTGGCGATGTCTTCTTAGGGGATGATAGGAAGGCTAGAATCATTGGTTGCGGAAAAGTAAAGTTGAAGTTGCAAGGTGGAAGTGTTAGAACACTTCCGGGTGTTCTACATATTCCTGCACTAGCCAGAAATCTAATTTTTGTTAGCAAGATGGATGATGCAGGTGTAAAAATAGTGTTCAAGAAGGATACCTGCAAGATGGTTCGGGGAGCACTGGTATTGATGCGGGGAGTTCGAATTGAAACTCTGTACAAGCTGCAAGGTAGCATTGTTATTGATGGGTGTAACAGTTCTGTGGTTCCTGAAAGTGGAGTAGAAAATATAGTGGTCTCTGGAGAGAAGACCATGTTGTGGCATCAAAGTCTTGGACATATTGGAAAGAAGGGCCTTCAAATACTTCATGGTAAAGGAATGGTAGAAGGTATTATTAATAGCTATCTAGATTTTGATTTATGTAAAAATTGTGTATACAGGAAGCAGAATCAGGTGAGTTTCCCCTTTGGTACTAAGAGGGCGAAACAGATATTAGAACTTGTGCACAGTGATGTGTTTGGACCTGTGAAGGTTCCATCACTGGGTAAGTCTATGTACTATGTATCATTTATAGATGACTTCTCAAGGAATACATGGATATATTTCCTTAAGAAGAAATCTGAAACCTTTGACAGGTTTAAAGAATTTAAGGCTCTGATGGAAAATTAGACAGAGAAGAGGATAAAGGTGCTGAGGACAAATAATGGTGGATAGTTTTGCACCAAGGAATTTGAATAATTCTGTAAGAAGTGTGGTATAACATGATAGAAGACTACTCCATATACACCTCAGCAAAATGGAGTTGCAGAAAGAATGAATAAGACATTGATAGAAAGGGCAAGAAGCATGCTCAGTGGTGCCGGGTTAGGACAGGAATTCTGGGCAGAGGCGGTGGATACTGCATGTTACCTAGTTAACAAGTCACCTTCATCAGCGTTGGAGGATAAGACTCCACAAGAGGTATGGACTGGTAAGAAACCCTCTCTTCCACATCTGAGGGTATTAGGATGTGATGCATATGTACATGTTCCAAAGGAGAAACGTACCAAGTTGGATAGTAAATCTGAAAAGTGCATCTTTATTGGGTATTAGGATAGTTTAAAGGGTTATAATATTTGGAACCCAGTCACACGGAAAGTTGTGTACAGCTGAGATGTGGTGTTCAGAGAGGTGAAAGATATTATTAAACATGAAGTCCAACCAAAGGAACCTAAGAAGATAGAGTTTGAGCTAAAGGAGGAAGAAACAGACTCCACAACAGAGGAACAATCAGAACATGAAGAGCCATAAACTCCAGGTGTAAGAAGATCAGTTCAAGAAAGAAGGCAGCCAGAAAGGCACAATCCATCTACTTTCTATTCAAATTTTTCTTTATTTGTTACTGATGATGATCGTAGAACTGTGAAGGAAGCAGTAGATTCAGAGGATGGAAAACTCTGGAAAGAGGCCATGGTTTATGAAATGGCATCTTTGCACAAAAATGAGGCTTGGGATCTAGTGGAGTTGCCAGCTGGAAGGAAACCCATTGGCATCAAATGGGTGTTCAAGAAGAAGACAAATGTAGAAGGAAAGGTGGAGAAATA
>APFE030131907.1:0-15042 GCA_000404065.3 Pinus taeda | reverse complement strand
ATAATGAAAGTGGGATGAATGTGGTGACATAGTAGTGAAATGGAGGTGATATAATGGACATAATAGTGAAAGTGAAATGGAAATGAATGACATTTTCAAGACTCAACAGTTAACCACCCGAAATGAGCGGTTTTTCTCTATCCTCTAGTTGCTATGTGTCAACCATTGAATGGAATCGGGTGCTCTCCTCTAAACACCACTTACCATTTTCCATCCGCCTGAAATCCCACTTATAGCTTTAAATATGCCCTCCATCTTGGTTAACGCCCCGAATTAATTTGCTTCCAATGACCGTAGATCTTCTACCATCGACAACTCCATGGCTCTCTTCCGGATTCCTTTTCCGCTAGAACGAAAACTCATCTCCGTCGTTCATCTCTTAAAGCCATCTGATATGACTCCATGGATCTAATATAACCCTCCTGGTCTGACATGGCTTAACGATGGCTTCTCCTATTTACTCTTTCTCTCTCTTCTGATGGCTTCTGATATCTTTTTCGATATGCCTCTCTTGCTCAATAGGCCTTCCTTTGACTACTCCTATGACTTCCAATATTCTTTGCTCTGACATTTTGCAATACTCCTCTCATATGTTAACTCCTCTGTTAACATTGTTTATGCACCTCTACTAATGTGTTCCTCTTTGCTTCCAATGACCTCTTCTGATGGCTTCCCTAATGGCTTTACTCCTTGGCTTCTTACTCCTGTTTCTTCATGGATCTACTTTGCTTCTCCTTGGCTTCATATCATCATTTAGTATCCTAGAATATTTCCATATTGATATGCTCTTGTTGCTTCATGGATCCATTCTGCTTGGCTTCACATCATTGTTTACTCATCCATAATATTGCCATATTGACATCAATGACAATCTAGGTCAACACTAATGTCCATAATAAAGGAGAAAAATATGCTAGACATTCTTCCAAAGAACAACAAATTCACATGGAGTAACAAAAGGACAAGCCTTGGAAACATTAAGGAAAGATCAGATCATTTTCTAATCCATGTAAGCCTCACAACAGGAACATGATCAATGACTTCAAAAATTATTTCATCTACAACATTTGATCACAAGCCAATTTCGTTAACATTTAGGGAGAGTGTCAATTTGGGACCTCTTCCATTTTGCTTCAATCCTCAAAGGGAAGAAATTGAAGAGGCCAGAAAATTGCTATAGTCCGCATCGAAAACACAAATTAATTTCTCTATTGGATACATATGGGAGTCTAAGCTAAAATTGGTCATAATAGCTCTCAAAGAATGGGCTAAATCATGCTTCAAGAAGACGCTACATAGAAAATTTGAGCTACAAAGGGAACTAGAGAAAGTTCAGGTTAAACTGGAGAATGAAGAAGACACCAAAGAACTACAAATCAAGGAGAAAGAAATATATTGGGGGCTATACCAAACAAACAAAAAAGAAGAAGAAAGTTGGAGAATAAAGTCTAGGAGTTTATGGTTACAATTCGGCGATAGGAACACAACCTTTTTCCATAACCAAACTAAAGTTAGAAGAATAAACAACTAGATATGAGTTATTAATGGATAAGGAAATGCAACAGTTGAAGGGTAGGAAGAGATCAAGGAAGAATCACATCAACACTTCGAGAGATTTCTAACAACACATCTAGAATCAAATAATTTTTTAAGACCTTTTGAGAGCCACACCTAAAATGGTATAAGAAGAAGACAATGCAGCCTTACTCAAACCAGTGGAGGGAAGAGGAATTTCAAAAAACAATATGGAGCATGCATCCTGATAAAGCACCAAGACTTAATGGTTTCACCATTGCCTTCTACCATTCATTCTAGGATCTCATCAAGAAATACCTACTCAAGATGATTCGATGGGTTCAATTCAAAGGAAAAATTGGAGGTAATACAAATTATATATTTCTTGCTCTTATACCCAAAGAGACTAGGCCTACCTCCTTTAATCGTTTTAGGCCAATTTATTTATGCAATGCTTCCTACAAAATTATAACCAAGACTCTTGCAAACCGTCTTAAAATAATCCTCCCTCGTATTATTTCAGAAAATCAAGGGGGATTTGTTCCTAATTAGCCTTTTGTAGACAACATCCTATTAGTCCAAGAAGCCATTCATTCAAGCATTTCCTGAGGAAACCAAGGATTAATCCTAAATTTATATATGGCTAATGCATTTGATAGAGTTAAACACTCCTTTCTTTTTTTTGTTCTAGACAAACTGAGTTTTGACCGTAGTTTCATTGACCTCATTAGAGCCTCCATTCACAATCCCTGGATTGCTCCTCTAATCAATGGAAGACCTAGTCCATTTTTTCAAAGCTCTAGGGGTCTTAGACAAGGCTACCTAATATTGGCTTTCCTGTTTATTATAATGGCATAAAATCTCAACAGAAAACTAGAGCAAACCAGGCAAAGTGGACTTCTAACAAGAATTCAATATAGTAGATGAACGAAAAGCATGAATCACTCTCAATTTGTTGACGAAACATTATTTATTGGAGGATCCTCTTGTATTGTCACTATAAGATTCAAATCCATTTTATTTCAATTTTTGTAAGCCTATTGTGGCCTTTTCAGTAATATGAAAAGAAACATATATGGATGGAAGACACCAATCAGAACTCTCCAGCGAATCTCTCAAATTTTTGGCATTCCTTTTAAAGTGGATTGGTCTTTTTTCAAATACTTAGGCATGCCAATCTCTAAAAACCTAATGAAATCATAAATCTGGATACATGTGATAGACAAAATGAAGAAAAAATTCCAACAATGGGGAATGTAATGGCTCAACCTGGAAGGCAGAGTAACTTTAATTAAATCAATATTGGCAGCACTGCCTTTATATCAATTCACAATAGTGCAGGCTTCAGTAGCAATACAAAAGAAAATTGAGTTGATAATTTTGAAGTTCTTATGACAGGGAGATAAGACATAAACAAACAAATTTACCTCGATAAGTTGGAAAAAAGTGTTTATGTTGTACCACAAGGGGGGATCGCCATATGACAACCAAACCTAATGAATTTAGCATTGGGAGAAAAAATAATATGGAAATTAATACCTCGAGAATCATCATGGTGGAAGCAGGTCTTAGAGCGTAAATAAATAAGTGCCCCTCATCACCAGCTCTTCCAAATCCAAATCACTAACATACCCTACTCCCAAATTTGTAAGCTTTGTAAAAAATATATACATTTCATCCAAGCCAACACATCTAAAATCCCGAGGGGAGGGAAAGATATTAATATATGGGAAGAGAGTATAATGGGTAAGCATAGTCTCTCTGTTAGTCTAGACCTTCTTCTCCTCAAGACCTGGTTCCTTGGAAAAGGCATACCTAATCTTGACAAAATATCAAATTGGAATCAACACGACAATTCATGGGAAGGTTCGAAAAAAATAACGATTCCTCCATATTTGAATCCTCAATGGCTTCTCCTTCTTCAATATCTCAAGGGAGAAACGCCAATCCTATATAGATAACATGATGGTTTCAAGTGGAATCCAACTATAAATGATTATTCAATTAAAATTGGATATGAAAAACTTCAGGGAGATCAGGAAAATCAACTTATTTGACCTCAATGGAAATTTTTATGGAAAATCCTACCCAAAATCAAGCTTTTTACATGGACATTTCTTAAAGGAAAAATTCTCACATCATACAATTAAAAAAAGAGAGGCATTCAAGGCCCCTCAATCTTCCCATTCTACTTAAGAAATGAAGAAACATTCCAACATCTCTTCCTATCATGTGCATTTTCAAAAGGTTGTTGGCAAGCTCTAGTGAATCATCTCCATATCCACATAAATGTTGATCTTGATATTTTATATTTCTTTGGAAGATGGAAATCCATTTATACCAATTCCTTCAAAAACAAGAATTTGATTAAACAATTCTGGTCCAATCTCCCTTCATTCCTTTGTTTCCATCTATGGCTCGCCAGAAACAAGTATGTTTTCCAAAACAAAAATCCAGACAGTTGGAAAGTTATGGTCAAGGTACAGAGTCTATCCATAGAGGATATTCTCATAAAAGGAAACTACAAAGTAAATAGCCATCTTCTACAACATGATGAACGACTATGGTTCAACTTTGTTTTGGACAGACTCCCCCCTAGCATGCATCCCCCAACAAGAAGTTGAATTACATTTTCCAATTGGAAGGTCAAACTAAAAGGAGAAGAATTCAGTGCTTGGCTTAAAGATCATAATCTTCCTTGTCATTTTTGATGGGGATTCTAAATTTAACCCTAGTGGTGATGGAGCAGGGGGATTAATTCTATACCATAAGGGCGAGGAATTAATCAATTATGAATGGGCCCTAAGATGCGGAAAAAAAAATAAGGTTGAGGCCTACACTTTTCTTATGGGTGCTAAACTTCTTCATGACCACAATCTCAAGAACCCTGTAGTAATTGGGGATTCTACAATTCTCATCCAACACATGGTAAATAATGGTAGACCTGCCAACGCTCACCTAGAGAAAATCGTCAGTCGTGTCCAACAACATTTGAAAAATCTAGGTAACATATCATACTTCCATGTCTTGAGAGAAAACAATAATAAATTTGATGTTTTAGCTAATAATGCATGTCGCATATCTCAAGGTGAAGTTAGCGTCAACAGTGAAGTTTGTACCACTAATATCCCTTAAATCTCACTCATCCCAAGCCTCATAATGACTACTGCTTTGGCCCATCAATATCTATCCCTCCAAAAGAATCAATGCTCCTAATCAAATGAGTATTTTCATAGGGCAGAGTGGCATCCAACATATCTTTTTGTATCTTCCTTGTATTGTTATTGTACTCTTAACACCCTCTCACTCGATCCTTCCCATAGCTCACTAGATGGAGAATCAGTCATCTAGCCTCCAAAATCTATTTAATAAATCAACCTCCCTTGCGTTCTCTCATTTCACATTTTCATCTCTATTGTTCATTATTACTTCTATCCATGTTTGTATTCTTCCTCCAATTCTCCCCTCTCGCTTTGCTCCTCTTCTTTCCTTCCCTCATCCTCGTCCTTCCCTTTTTCCATGGCATCCCCTCATGAATGCCCTCATTGAAAATCTCTTATAAATGAATTGGACCAGATCAAACAGTTGCAGGACAAATGGAACAACATATGCTCATCAAAAATCAAATTTATATACTACCAGTTAGTAGCATTCAAAGAAACGCTCGGCAATATCAACAATCATTGCTCACATCTGGAACAAGCATTATCCTCCTTGGTGGGGAATAAAATCGCAGACGCCTCCAGTTCTAATATACGTAGAAACTCTCCAATTAGAAGGAAGAGAAATCTATCAACCAAGAACACAGAGGATATTTTGTTCATCATAATAGGAATCAACGAGTGCTCTTCTCAGATAAATTGATGGTCTCACTTAGTAGCTACTACATCTCAATAGACATCTAATGAAATGTGAATGCATCTATCTTCTGCAACAATATATTAGAGTTTATGCATATAGTGTAATAGGATATAGTTCAGTGTATGTATCAATAGGAAATATAAGTCGAGAGGATCTAGCTTTGGAATCATTGTATCAAGGCATATAGCCATTTTTTCGAATGAATATAAGAGAACCAAAAAAACATAAAGTGGTGTGGTGGATACATCTTATTATTATTATTATCGTAAGTTGAAATTAATCCCCTTAACTTAAGGTTATCCATGGTTTCAACTTCTTAATCATGTTATCATACATTACATAAACCAAAGTTTATTCCAATATCTTGGGTAATGGTTTGACATTGTTGTGTTCGATATCTACTAATCGGAAAATTGGCAAATAGTTGTAGTTTATTATACATGTAGATATTATTTTTTATTGTGGTTAAAAAAATAACTTTCAATAAGTTTTGAAATTTTTAAATTGATTCTATGAATTTTTTAAAGTTTTGAAAAAAAAATTTTAATTAATATTTTCAAAACTTAAAAAAATGCATTTTTTTAAAATTGAATTGTGAAATATAAAATTATTTAATAATTAAAAAAAAATAAAAATAAATAAAGAAAAATTATATATATATGCCAAGTGTCATAATAATGTCAATGCAATGCCATGTGGATAGCTACCTGCTATTTTATGGACTAACATGCTATTTTATTACAAATTGAATTTGTTACACCAATGCTCTACCTTCTATTATGTCTAGTCTTTGGCTTTTTTATTTTGGGGTTTTTTAATTCGTACAACCATTTGTAATGTATTCCAACTATATTTCGGGTGATAAAGTGATAATTATCACATTATCATTTTCCTTGCATACTCGTGTGTACAAGAATACATTTAACCTAAAAAGAAACATGTATCCATATAAATGATTTCGTTAGCCAAGGAGTCTATACATCTAAACTTCCATGGACCATTAAGGAGTTCAATACCAATAATTACCATGCATCTATAGTGATTTTTTTAAGGTAAGAAGTCTATACATCTAAGTTTTCATGAATCATTAAGTTAGATACTAGTAATTACCTTCTTAGGCACTTGGGCTTTTCTACTTTGAATTATCATTGATTTACCAGTGACACTGGTAGATCTAGGTGTTATTAGCATTTATATAGATATATCTGACTTTTTATTGGAGATCATGTGTAATTTTTTTCTTATAAGAAATTGGAGCTATGTGTATAGGGTGTTAGTGCCTAAATCTACCTCAAACTGAGAAAGGCAGAATATAGAGTAACATCAAACCACGCTTAACCTGGTAGCTAGCCCTATCAGGTCAATGGAGGGCTCTCTTCTTGTCAATCTCAGGAAAATATGGAAAATGAGGCTTTGAGATGACTGATATAAAGACTAATTTTAGGCTAGGTATGTGGTCAGAGGAGTTTGATTGAATTTGATGATGTTTTGATGGCTCAAAAGTGAAAGGCAGATTTGGGTCCAGGGATTGGACTCAGTTTTGCAGAGGTTTCTGTGGGGCGAGGTAGGCAAATGCTTTAGTGCTTTAAATTGAATGAGATGGAGAGTCTTAGGACTGGTGAGGAGTTAGAGAGGGCATGAGAGTCTCAGGGATCCTCTTCAAATTGTAGAAAACATAAATAACCAAACAAACCCTAGGTAGAGCACTGCAATTTCAATGATTTCTACCTTTACCCTTGATTCATTTAGTTCAACTGAAAAAGAGAGAAAATGGCATACATAAACACATGTAAAACTTGAATTACAGAAGAAGACACAATACCAAATAAATTTTCCACAAGAATCCCACAAAAGGTTGCAAACCCTGGTCTATTCCTTTGCCAAACTGCAGAGATGAATGTACAATGCTGCTTAAAGCTTTCACAAAAGTACAACCTTGACAAATGACTGAAAAAGTACTAGATATAGGCAACAACAACTCATGCTATGATTTAGGCGTCGAATTCATGAGTTTAGAAGTTGTTTCAACAAGATCTAAACTAAGAACTAAAAAGTAGGCAGGGGAACAGCTTGCCACTAAAACCTAGGAAACTGATTCATCCAGTTTCAAACTACCTTTTCATGATGTATCTATCTCCATGAGTGAAATTTTAGCATATTTGCATCAACGTCCATCAAGTTACATCAAATTACATCATGATTTTTACTATGAGAGAGAGAAAATTCAAACCGAGAAAAAACTAGGCGAAAAACAGAGTTTTTTGGGCAAAAAAGTCAATTTTCCATCTTGTGCACTGCGCCTCTGTCCCTATGCGTTGTGCCCTTTTGCAGCTGATTTTGGAGGCCTTACCGTGCACCCAATTTGCTCCAAGTGGGCTTTTTGGAAAGTTCTACCTATCTACTTTCCAGAATAGGTGGAATTTATGAATTTGGTGTTCACTTGACCCTCCAAAAGTGAGTTCTCCCAACACTACTTCCTGTGTGGCCAAAAAGGGGCAGAAAGGGCATTTTTGAGGTATTTTTGACCTTTTTCGAAGCTCAAAACTTGACAATTTTTCTAGGCCATTTTTTGGCATTCATATTTTTTCCTGAGGAATCCAAAAATTCCGATTTTTCCTCCAAAGGAGGTCCCTAGAAAAAGCGCATGCTAGGTGGCGCGGCGCACCAGGCAAAAAAACCTGTGTTTTGCTCCAAAAATTCAAAATTGACAAAAAGTATCCTAAATTTCTTGAAATTTGGGCTAAGTGTTCTGCATGAAGTGCTATGTTGGGCTAAGGAAGCCTTAGCTAAAATCTTGAGCTTGTCTTGCTCTTTCCTCTTCCTCAAAGCTTTCCTCAACTTGGCTTTCAAAGTCCTAATTCTCACTTTGCAAACTTTGTTTCTCGCCAAATAGTGATGGGCCATGTGCCTCAACATCTTTTTCTCTTTTTTGGCCTTCTCCAGCATCTTTTCCAAGTGCATGTTTTCCCTCTCAAGCCAAGATTCATGATCAGCTTCAATTTCTAGTTCAAGTGGTGTCAACTTGATTTTCCTCTTCTTGGCTGCTTGCCGATTTTCTCTTATAGTTTGCAGCTCCATGATCGTCTGCTGATCCTCCAGCTACTTGTTTCTTTGATCAAGATAGTTTATAATCCACTTAGCTCTTTCTAAGTTAAGAGCTAAGGCATGAATATACGCTTCTTGTTCCTAGATGATCTCTTTCAGTCTTGAGCTTTAGGGGCCCAAATCAACATCATCATCCTGAATGAGAATGAAATCTATCTTTTAACCTTCTGAAGGCCCCTCATCATGCAATGGTTGCTTACCCTTGTCCTGCACTTGCTTTGTTGTTGAAGGAAATGATACCCCTTCCAACTCGAGTGGAGATAGTACTCGTTTTGCTACTGCAAACAATCTCCTTGTGCCCTTTTGGTAAGTGACAAACACTGGCACACTAGTGGTTTGAGTCTCATGCACCTCTTGCTGATGTGAAGGCTCTCCTGCCTCATGAAAAATTGATGGGGGCACTTGAGAGCTTGTGAAAACCTCATGAGAAATGAAATCATCCCATGAAACATTCAGCAAGCTTAGTTGATGCAACACTACAATCTTGATTAATGCAAAGTGATAAATGTGGTTGTACTGTTGATGAGGAGGCTTTCTTTTCACAAATGTGGTCATTTTCTCAATATTCTGGCACATGAAATAGGGCAGGTTCATCATCCTCACCCTAGTAAAATGCATCAATAATCGAATGTGGTAGGCATACAGGTGAGAAAATCTGCCTTCAAAGCTTAAATATTTAATTATGAGCTTCATCAATGGAGCATATGTGTCCTGAAGATACCTGAAAAGGAAAACTATACTAATCTTCCTCTCAAAACCAGCCTTGATATAAGGCTCATAATGATCTTCATCCACCAGCTGTCCCTTGTTCCACTGTTCACCCACATTCGAAATACATATTGCTTCAGCTATAGATTCTGGTGTCAAAGTTAATGTAACACCTGCCAAATTGACCTGACTGTTGTGAAGATGGAGGACAAACAATCTAGCCAGCTCATGATGGTATTTGACTCTTTCAACCATCTCACAAAATTGATAGCAGGATTGATGTTTGAAGCATGCTAGAGCAAGAGGGCAAGCCAACAATTCAGTAAGTGTAGTGGGCTCCTCCCGGATATGTTTTCCACTCTTGTGAGGTCTCCTTGGTGCATGAATTTCTTTGGAGTCATTTACTATTTCCTCATTTATGTCATAAGATGAATCTGACTCCAAGTTTGCCATTTTTTTATGTTTCTTAGATGATTATGAAGAGATTTTATAGAGACAATAGGTATTTGTTGCTAAATGACAGGCATTTGATGATAGGGGCTGCGAATGAGGGGTTGGGATGCTGCTTGTAGGGTTTTTGGGAATGGTAGGGTTTTGGGGGATGATCTTTAGAGATTAGGGATGTTAATTAGGTTTTGGGATAAGTGAGGTTAGGGATTAGGGTTTTCAGTTTTGGGGATAGGGGGAATAGTTAAGTGTAAGTGAAAGAGGGAAGGAGAAAAGAGGTGAATGAAATTATAGTGATGGGATGTGAAAATGGTAGGATGGGAATTAGACAGAAAAAACTATAATTTTGCAAACCCTAGGCAGCTTTTTCAATTGACTGTGCAAGGACTTAGGGTTTTGTTTTTTACCTATTGAAACACCATAAAAACTGATGAAAAACCCTCACAATGGCACTTGGGATTATTAACTTACTTATGGAATGAAGAATTTGCAAGTTTGGAGGCAGATGAGGTGACTTGGATGAATTTCGGACTCAGAAGACTGGTGTGTCGTGCCCACTAACAGGTGTTCCGCACCTCACTGGTGTGTCGCACTAGTTATAGATTAAGTGTAAAACCTGCATTGTATGCGCCACGCTGGCCAAGTGCGTCGCGCCTCAAAATTTTCATAGTTTGGTTGCAAATTCGCTCCTTAGGCTCGAAAACATGATTTAGCACTTGTTCTCATTCACTCTTTGGACACAAATGAGATCTTTGACATGAAAAAGACTTTATATACCCACCAATTTAATTTTTCACTTATAAAAACCCACTTTGTAATGTTTGTCTTTCACTTGCTTTTTAAAACTCTATTTTGGCAGTTTGACTTGCTTTTTGCCTTTGATGGACTAAATGCTCTGATTTTTTGACTCTTTTGTAGGAGCTGGAGTGCCAGAGCTTAGCAAGGTGACCAGGGTTGCATCTCGAAATTATTACATATAGGAAAAATGAAATTACATAAAAATTTATACGTAAAACACAAAAAACTTTGTTTTTCCTCAAAACAAGGTTTTGAGGAAAAATCAATCACTGAGCATGTGATTATTGAAATTTTTGTTCCTGAGACTTTATTTGACCTCCTCATGTGCCTGCTAACCATTATTGAGCTTTTACAAGACCTTGAGGACAAACCCTAGACCTAATGAGACCTAAAACCCTAAAAATGACTTTTTGCAAATGTAAAGACAAAAATGACTGTAAATGACCTGAAAATGGGCCAACAAGTAAAGATCATGAGGGAAAAAATTATAAAATTCCACTGCCATCAAATGATCCATGATCCTAATGGAATGCAGCTGATCAGATGAGACACATAAAATGCAATGCAACAAGAGAATTTTGATCACTGATGGAGGGATGAAGATACCGACACTAACATTGGCTCCAATGGAGATGGTAGCTCCTTGGAGGTGCCAAGAACTACAGATCTCTGGGAAAGCAATCAGTATCTTCGTCCATTGGGCTATGGAGTCAATAACTTCGGCAAACCAAAACCAATATCTTAACTCAAAACTGACTGAATTTTAGGACTGAAATCTGACTCAAAGCTAACTCAATTTCAAGACTAAAATTCAACTGAAAACCGACTCAAAACTGATGCAAACAATTCACACCAAAACTAAAATCAGACCTTCAGTTTTATAACCTTCACTTCGGGCCCCAAACTAAATGAATGATGACAGTACACACTTGCAATGAATAAAATAAAATGGTATGTACAGTGATACATATGACAGCAGAAAACATTTCAGAGATAGTACCGTTTGAGCAGCCGAACATTGACCAGCCCACCTGGACAATCTTCTTTGTTCATTTCTTTCAGCAGGAAAGCATTTTGGCCCCGATATGCAGCAATTTTGAATGGACCTTTCCACAGATTCTCGAATTCGCCATGCTTACCTTTTTCTTCATTTCTAGCATCCCATTTGAGCACTATGTCTTCAATCTGAAACTTATCTGGTTTTGCCTTCCAGTCATAGATTTTCTTGATCCTCTCTTGCAGCCTAAAGGTATTCTCGAAAACCTCCTCTCTTGTCTGTTGTAAATGGATCATTCATTTTATCCTTCGCTAAAAATGATCCTCTTTGCTGCCAACTTCCTGCAGAAGTTTTACCACTGGGACTGCGAGCGATTTCGAGAACACTATGTCAACACCATACACGATCTCGAAAGGGGACATGCCTATTGACCTTTTCTGACTTACTCTATCCACCCATAGTGCATTGACCAATTTCTTGTGCCAACTATTTTTGTTTGTTTCCAGTAACTTTTTGATAATGTTAACCAACGATTTATTTGAATATTCCACCAATCCATTACCTTGTGGATAACATGCAGTTGAATGCCCCAAGGTAATTTGATATTTATTACAAAAATCAATCATTCTTTTAGATTTAAAAGTTGTTTCATTATCTGTAATCAACTTCTTTGGACAACCAAAACGTGACAAAATATTATTTTCGAGAAACTAAAATATTACCGTATCAGTAGCCTGCCAAGTGGGAATGGCCTCGATCCATTTTGTAAAGTAGTCCATCGCTGTCAAGATCCACTTATGCTGAGCTGAAGATGTGAGGTGGATCTCACCAATAAAATCAAGGCCCCATTGTTGAAATGAAGCACTTACTTCAACCGGCTTGAGTGGTAAATGCTGTAATTTTCTCCTACCTTGAAAAATCTGACCTTTGTGGCAGCTTGTAATAGTTTTGTACACACCAGCAAAGAGGGTTGGCCAATAATATCCCGCTCTCAAAATCTTATTGGCTGTTGTCTTCCAAAATAGATGACCTCCACAATCTCCCTTATGAAAATCATCCATGACCTGTTTTGCTTCATCCTCAACCAAACAATTTAACAAGACACCGTCGGGATCTTTCCAACACAATGCATTATTCATAATACAAAATTTGGCAGCCTTTAATTTCAGAGTTATGCTTTTATTTTTAGCCATTCCCAGAGGTGGTGAAAGATTTTGGAGCACATATATAATATCGGAATACCAAGGGGAATGAATAAAAATTTCTGATACCTGAACAAGTGAGATGTCCTCATCTTCTTCGGACATAGCAACAATTAAATTTATGTCCAAGGCATGCAAATTAAACTCCGCCATCAATTTAGCCAAACCGTGTCCCTTGATAAGCTTTGTTGGCTTAATTTCCAAGTCATATTCTAACAAATCTGCGATCCATTTTCCTCGTCTCCTTCTGGATCTATCTGCACTAAAACATCTTTAACGGCTGCGTTAGGAATATAGGCAAGAATATCATAATGCAAAATATATACTCGGAAATATTTCACAGCTTTCACCAAGGCAAGAGCTTGCTTCTCAATAATATTATACTTTAAGGCTGCATCTCTTATTGTTCTGCTGAAAAAAGCAATGGGCTTCTCAAGCCGATCTCTTTTTTGCATTAAGACCACTGCCATAGTATGCTCTAAAGCGAATGAAAACAAAATAAAATCTTGGGAATAATCCTGGCTGATCAAAATTGGAGCTGAAGAAAGGGCCAACTTTACTAAATTGAAAGAATTGATGGCTTCCTCGGTCCACTTCACTACACTATCTTTCTTTAACATGTTTGTGATTTCCCTCAAATGTTCTACAAGATTTGGCACAAAACAACGTAAGAAATTCATCTTACCGTTGAATGCTTGGATCTCCTTTTTGCTTCGTGGAAAATCAATCTTCTGAATGGCTTCCACTCGAGCTGGATCGATGCGAATGCCCTCTTTGGATATGATATGACCAAGAAGTTTGCCTTCATCCATGGCAAACAAGCTCTTCTTTGGATTGAGAGATATGCCATATTTTCTACACTGCTGAAATACAATCTTCAAATGATAAAGGTGCTCTTCATCTGATTTAGAAAAAACTGTCAAATCATCAAGATAAACAACTAAAAATACATCTTTTTCATTTGCAATTGCGATATCCATAGCCTGCTGAAAGGTCGCACTAGCATTTTTTAATCCGAATGGCATCTTGGCATAATGGAAAGTTCCCCACGGAGTGGTGAACGTTGTTTTGTCTCTATCATCTTCATGGACCAAAATCTGATTGTATCTGAAATACCCATCGAGCAGTGACATACGAGATGCCCCAACCACTCTTTGAAGTATGTGGTCCATCTTTAGCAATGGATAATTATCTTTCAAAGACACCTTATTCAAATTTCTGAAATCAATGCATAATCTAATCTCACCTGTTTTCTTCCGCACGGGCACCAAATTGGAAATCCATTCTGAAAATCTGATTGGAACGATTATACCAACCTTGTATAATCGATTGACTTCCTTCTCTATGGATGGCAACAACTTAGGATTGATCCTCCTTAACTTTTGGCTAAATGGCTTTTGGTTTAGCTTGATTGGAATGACGTGCTGAATTATACTTTTATTGTACTCCTT
This sequence comes from Pinus taeda, assembly GCA_000404065.3. NCBI lineage: Eukaryota > Viridiplantae > Streptophyta > Pinopsida > Pinales > Pinaceae > Pinus > Pinus taeda. The sequence continues at coordinate 958 of APFE030131907.1, read as the reverse complement.
CAAATCTGAATAGTCCCATGCAAATACATCAGTAAATGAAGACAATAAACTAATGTAGTTTGCCTTTACCTGAGGAGGTAACACCTTTGACAACTTCACCATATTTGGATTTTCTGCTATTCCAATATTCACGTCTTCAACTCCCTTTTCAGTTGGCATCAAACTTGTTTTCTGGGCTACATCATATTGGTCAAATAATTCCTCTAAAGGTATGAGGCCTTTAGGGATGACATTGTCTTTCAACTGCAAAACTTCCTTCTAATTTACTTCTAAATCTAGTTCTCCATTATCTTGCTCGCCATCTATAGAAGTGTTTTGATATTTACCTTCGTTTCGCAGAAAATCTTCAATCTCTTTATCATCTTAAAACACTTACCAATATCTTTGATTATCAGGGACAGCCGAGCGATGTTTCACATGAATTTCAAACTTATTATTTGAATTCATCGGAATCTTCAAGTTACTTGTTTTTGTTGCAATGGAATCTGCAATAATATTCTGTGAACGTGGAACACATGTCAAAGTGAAATCTGGAAACATCCTCAAAATGTCTAAAACTGCATTATGATAAACCCTCATTCGAGGATGTTTTGCTTGGTACTCTCCCTTGACTTGCTTGATTACTAATTCAAAGTTGCCATAAACTGAAATTCTTTTTGCATTTAACTTTTTGAGGATTTTCAAACCAGCAATTAAAGCCTCATATTCAACTTCATTATTAGAACAATCAAAAGCCCACTTGTAGGAACAAACTCTTACATTACTCGGGACCTTATTTGGTGAGAAAACAGGGCTGTGTATCCAAATACCAATTTCGGCACCTTCCCTACCTATTGCTCCATCAAAGTCCATACTCCACAAGCTAGATTCCTCTTCCAAATGCTGAATTTTTGCCTGTTTTTCTATTGGGTTGTGTTATATTCTTTCCACGACTAACCTACGTAGTGAACCGGGGGGT